>CM054002.1:11645570-11945056 GCA_028641665.1 Chelonus formosanus
TGTAAGGGTTAGCTCACAAAAACCTGAGTTGAATACGGCTGTCTACTCTCCGGCGAACGATATAGACATAGTTCGCATGTGATGTTTTAGTTCGCGCCATGCCGCCAGATGGTGAACCAGTTGTCACAACTAAATTGTGTTAAAAAAAATAATAAATTTGAGATTTGGTACGGCTAAAATCATCTTGGTCTTTTTCGAGACGGCTTGAACTGTTGATGCAGCCTGTGTGAGGAATTCGCCTACTTGATTGTGGATTTTGTGATGAGTCTATCTCTTCAAAATCCTTAAGACTATAAAACGAGAACAAAGGGTGTGGCGAGTTCACCACTTCGTCGTCGTTCTGAGCGTGTGTGAAAACTCTCGCGGTTTCTTTCGCTAGATATACCGAAGTGTGTGTGTGAGAATACACCGTGATAAATACATGTAGGACACAGTTAATTCTTGTTCCGTCCAAATACCGTTTCTTTCTTTAATTATATAAATTCACCGTTTATTCTGAAATACCGTATTTTGGTTTATATAAAGTCATTTAAAACACTATTGTGTTTAAAGGCTATAAATTAAAACCCGAGGTTTTATTTTAATTATTCATTCAAAAAGAACGAGGAAAACACGTGGGTAATTGTTCATTAAAAAAAAGAAACAGCCATTTTGGGTTGTACCGCCATTCTATTCCAAGCGGGATATTTAAAATACATTTGACATTATTAAAAGTCTCGTACCGAGTATCTAGACACTTTGTTTACCGATTCTTCAAATTTTCCACAGGTTAAATGTATTTCTGTATTACCGACTGTTACTGTTTAAAGACCGCAAATATTTAAAAGCGACAATTTCAAAACCTGTAAATAGTTTGTTGAATGAGTGTGTGTCATTTGAATAAAATCTTATTGTTAATTGTTCATTTTAAAAACAAATTTGGTCATAATTCCTTAAAACCTGCCACCAAGTTATTTCCTGTGGGGGTAATTAATATTCTTAGGGTAATTAGCATCTCTAATTACCAATTCTTGTTTGTTTTGGAAGAGAGTAAAGCGTCCTTAAGGAGCCCTGTATCGCTGAGCCCAGTAGCACGAAAAATACTTCTTTCCATACTGGCTGTTCAATAATTATTAATAATAATTAGTAGTCAATTATACTGCATTTCCGGTCAATAATTGGCAAAGTAACTAGTAGTATAATTGAAGTACACTGACATTTAAATTCTTTTTTTAAAATTCCACTTGCTGTTAGAATTTTCACTTGTCTTGAATTTTTATCAAGGAAGCAACCGTTACAACGTGAGGGAGTAATGACAACGATTCTCGAGAAACTAAAGCCTGGTTACATGTCATCAGCAACAGTATCATTTATGGATATTGAAAAAATCCCGCAAGAATTGTGCCAACTTTTTGATGAACATATTGTGAGTGAAGTAATGCTATAAATGTTCTCAAATGTTGAATAAAAATATTTAAAATAAATTTTATTAATATGTATACCTACATTATGTTGATGTCGTTAAATATTGATAAAAATTTTTCATCATAATCCTTTTTAAAAACGAAATAAGCTGTTTAATGCTAGAATTTGATCGAAGTAGTGGAAATATACCATCATTTTGTCCAGACATGGTATCCCACAAGGCTCTTCTTCATGCCAAAAAGAAGGTGGTTGATGTCTATTTTTATTTTTCTCCAAGTCGTACTTTTTAAAAATTTCGTCGTCATCTGACACATAACTATCAGTCCAGCTGCTTTGGGGTGACCGGGGTCTTTGAAGGTGAAGTAAATCAGCTCCTAATTTATGCTTCCAAGTCTTATGCCTAGCATCCCATAAGAAATTATACTTCGCCTCGTATTCACGGCGCATTTCTTATTTACAAAGTGTTGCTGCCAATGCTAACGGGCGCTGATATTCAGCAGAGAAGTTTTTTGGCATATAAAGTTCTAAATGACGCGTAAAATGATAACGGCTGTGTGCTAAAGCGCGTAAACGCTCATGTTCACGACGGAAACACCTTGTCTCCGTCAAGTTACCACATTTAAGGTCCTCTTAAACAAAAGCCTCACAAGGCTAACTGTTTCTTAATGATTTTGTCAAATAACTAAAATATTAATTAAAATTCTGTAAACACTCCTTTGCAAACGTAATACAAATTGTTCATCGCTAAGTCTATAAATCACTTGTAATATAAATATAACACCAACTTCAGTAATAATGATTATGATGAGATATAAAATATATGCCAAAATTTGATTCATTTTAATTATTCTTCAATAATAGCGTATACTTCAATGAGCGTATATACTTTTTAGAGATTTTTTTTAGACTGACCTCTCTATTAAGTTTAGTCCCCCTTTATTTTTCCTATCAAGGAAACAGCGCGTCAAATGACTACTGTCAGCAAAAAGTAGCTTGACTCTTGGCGATTCTGTGATGAAAATTTTTAGAATATACTTGCTTTTCAGTTATAATAAATATCATTATACATGATGGATCCATGTTGGAAACATCCATGGAGTTCTATTATTTGTGGACCTACAGGCTGTGGAAAAACTGTTTTTATAAAAAAAATTTACTAATGCTATCTATCATATGAGTGATACACATTTTTCTAAGATCATTTTTTACTATGCTGAGTAGCAAGATGGCTATAACTATTATCCAAAAACATTGCCGCTGGAATTTAGAGAAGAATTACCAGCTAATGATGATTATGTGTCTGATCAGCTGCCAAAATTAATTATTATAAATGATCTTATGCGTGAATCATCGAGTAGAACAATTATAGATTTTTTTACGAAGGGCAGTCATCATCATAACTTAAGCGTTATATTCATAACGCAAAATTTGTTCCATCAGGAAAAAGGACAACGGAATCTTTTACTCAATGCTAATTACATTGTAATTTTTAAAAACTCATCCGATCGCTCACAGATCCAGCATTCAGTTCGGCTGGTATGTCCAGAAAATATACGCTTTTTCCAAGAAATTATATTATAATGCAATAGTGCAGCCTCATGGATACCTATGATCGGACTTAAAACAATCAACACCGGATAATTGTCGATTCCGCACATGCATTTTTTCAGATAACCCGAGACATTACATTTATGTTCGGCGGAAACATATAAATAAAAGTTCGGATAACAATGAGTTATCAGCTGTTACTTAGTAATCGCGGCAAACGCATCACGAAAGAAACAAGCAACAATTCTCACCACTTTATTTTACCTGGAAAAAGAGCAACAAGCTGCTATTTTACGAAAAACTAATCAACAGTTAGTGAGATATATATGTGAATGCGCTCTTAAAATTTTACGAGGCAACGTTTCATTGCCATCTGAACAAAAACGCAAATTAAACCGTCATCCTTTCATTCTACGACATTCAGCTTCGAAACTTATAAACGGTTGAAAAATAATGGAACATGCTGAGAAAATAGTTTCAATTAGAGTTGAAATTATTCTCCGTTCCACCTACACCAAACACAATTGAAGGCTGTCAACAAGTGTTTTATGAGCCAATTTCATCGTTAATGGATAATTAACCTATTGAGTTTGTCGTTCAAGACCGAAGAGATGAATACATAGACCTTGCGCATACTATGTTGAATTTACAAGTCGGAATTACAGCTCATTGAATGTACGCGTCTAACGCTGAATACAAAGTTAGACTTATAAGTCATCTAAGGTGTTCTGGAATAATGGACGGCAGTTGATAGCTGTCGAAGTAGCAGCCGACTCCATCTCGGTTGACGTACATGGCAACCCAGTGTTGCACTGATTTCTTGTGGCCATCAGTATTTACAAGTGCTGTCGGTTTCGTCCACACCTTCAGGATCTTGTTGGCTTGATACACGCCTATAGTATGTTCCAGGATATACTGGAGAGCTTATAAAATTTTCAGAACACACAAATATCTCGATGACAACGCAACAGGGTACTCCTTGGTACGAGGGGTCATCATCAATCGAAGCTATATACAAGAATCTATGGGCTATTACACACGCTGTCGACGAGGCCTCATGCAAAAACGTTTACCCGAGACAGTCATCTGCCAAAAAATTATAAATATTGACGACATTCCTAGTAAACCATCACTAACTGATTTGTCAACCGTTGAGATCATTTGCTCATATCATGCTGTTTTCGCACGTTCACATGAATGTACATGAAGAAAAGCCATGGTTGTTTTTTGAGTATATTTGCCACGCACCGCGATTTCTTACTTGTCTTTTTTGAATTTTTTGTTTTTTTTAAGATTAACTTTTTAAAATACTTTTAAGCAGGAGAATAACAATTTTTTTCGAAAATAAACTCGATATTGACTAAAAATGATTGTTTACAACTTAATTTGACTTTCAACAATTACGCATTGTTTATAACAATGTGATTTTGCTATAAACAATTGAAAACTGTACTTATTGAGTAACTAATGCACTACCAAGTGAACTTGGAGTTTTTCAACAAAATAATATTATTCATGATCGTTTTGCACCAGAAAAGACTGCAGGGTACTTGGAACTGTCATATATTTTTTTTAGGGCCACCACTACATGAATGAAATTTCCAACCAACGCTTTTTACACGTCAGCTTTAAAAGACCTGATTATCTTAGTGATTTGGCGCTGTAAACACTTAAAACATCATCACCTTCATTAATATCTGATTCACTTTGCGACCTCATTGACGAGGAATCGCCAGCTATTATATCTGGTATGATATGCCGGCATCCACGAGTTGAGTGTGTCGGCAGAGATGTGCCTACTGTTTTAGCAGCAAAGAACTCTCCATTTCCTATGTACTCGCGTGGCACGTAGCCTCTATGAATAACGCGTTTAAACTGATCTCTGGCTATAGCGTATGCATTTTTTCTAGACCTCATGGCATCATTCAACAGGTCTACAAGATTTGAACCTGGGATAGGACTACCTTCAATACTAACAACACCTGTATTATCCTATGTGATAATATTATCGGGCATATTTTTGAAACGTCTAGAAAGAAGTTTTGCCTTTGACTAAAATTTATTCAGAAAAGAAGTTTTTTAATAATGAAAACTGTCTAGTTTTCATTATTGTGACAACACCAAATTTAATTGAAAATGGAAATGCTTATGATAATGCAAACTTATTGTACAATAAAGTAGAAGAGTCGATTAATAAGTCGCCTAATCATGACATTGATCAATCTGTTATCGATAGTATTCTGAATAAATTTTAGTCAAAGGCAAAACTTCTTTCTAGACGTTTCAAAAATATGCCCGATAATATTATCACATAGGATAATACAGGTGTTGTTAGTATTGAAGGTAGTCCTATCCCAGGTTCAAATCTTGTAGACCTGTTGAATGATGCCATGAGGTCTAGAAAAAATGCATACGCTATAGCCAGAGATCAGTTTAAACGCGTTATTCATAGAGGCTACGTGCCACGCGAGTACATAGGAAATGGAGAGTTCTTTGCTGCTAAAACAGTAGGCACATCTCTGCCGACACACTCAACTCGTGGATGCCGGCATATCATACCAGATATAATAGCTGGCGATTCCTCGTCAATGAGGTCGCAAAGTGAATCAGATATTAATGAAGGTGATGATGTTTTAAGTGTTTACAGCGCCAAATCACTAAGATAATCAGGTCTTTTAAAGCTGACGTGTAAAAAGCGTTGGTTGGAAATTTCATTCATGTAGTGGTGGCCCTAAAAAAAATATATGACAGTTCCAAGTACCCTGCAGTCTTTTCTGGTGCAAAACGATCATGAATAATATTATTTTGTTGAAAAACTCCAAGTTCACTTGGTAGTGCATTAGTTACTCAATAAGTACAGTTTTCAATTGTTTATAGCAAAATCACATTGTTATAAACAATGCGTAATTGTTGAAAGTCAAATTAAGTTGTAAACAATCATTTTTAGTCAATATCGAGTTTATTTTCGAAAAAAATTGTTATTCTCCTGCTTAAAAGTATTTTAAAAAGTTAATCTTAAAAAAAACAAAAAATTCAAAAAAGACAAGTAAGAAATCGCGGTGCGTGGCAAATATACTCAAAAAACAACCATGGCTTTTCTTCATGTACATTCATGTGAACGTGCGAAAACAGCATGATATGAGCAAATGATCTCAACGGTTGACAAATCAGTTAGTGATGGTTTACTAGGAATGTCGTCAATATTTATAATTTTTTGGCAGATGACTGTCTCGGGTAAACGTTTTTGCATGAGGCCTCGTCGACAGCGTGTGTAATAGCCCATAGATTCTTGTATATAGCTTCGATTGATGATGACCCCTCGTACCAAGGAGTACCCTGTTGCGTTGTCATCGAGATATTTGTGTGTTCTGAAAATTTTATAAGCTCTCCAGTATATCCTGGAACATACTATAGGCGTGTATCAAGCCAACAAGATCCTGAAGGTGTGGACGAAACCGACAGCACTTGTAAATACTGATGGCCACAAGAAATCAGTGCAACACTGGGTTGCCATGTACGTCAACCGAGATGGAGTCGGCTGCTACTTCGACAGCTATCAACTGCCGTCCATTATTCCAGAACACCTTAGATGACTTATAAGTCTAACTTTGTATTCAGCGTTAGACGCGTACATTCAATGAGCTGTAATTCCGACTTGTAAATTCAACATAGTATGCGCAAGGTCTATGTATTCATCTCTTCGGTCTTGAACGACAAACTCAATAGGTTAATTATCCATTAACGATGAAATTGGCTCATAAAACACTTGTTGACAGCCTTCAATTGTGTTTGGTGTAGGTGGAACGGAGAATAATTTCAACTCTAATTGAAACTATTTTCTCAGCATGTTCCATTATTTTTCAACCGTTTATAAGTTTCGAAGCTGAATGTCGTAGAATGAAAGGATGACGGTTTAATTTGCGTTTTTGTTCAGATGGCAATGAAACGTTGCCTCGTAAAATTTTAAGAGCGCATTCACATATATATCTCACTAACTGTTGATTAGTTTTTCGTAAAATAGCAGCTTGTTGCTCTTTTTCCAGGTAAAATAAAGTGGTGAGAATTGTTGCTTGTTTCTTTCGTGATGCGTTTGCCGCGATTACTAAGTAACAGCTGATAACTCATTGTTATCCGAACTTTTATTTATATGTTTCCGCCGAACATAAATGTAATGTCTCGGGTTATCTGAAAAAATGCATGTGCGGAATCGACAATTATCCGGTGTTGATTGTTTTAAGTCCGATCATAGGTATCCATGAGGCTGCACTATTGCATTATAATATAATTTCTTGGAAAAAGCGTATATTTTCTGGACATACCAGCCGAACTGAATGCTGGATCTGTGAGCGATCGGATGAGTTTTTAAAAATTACAATGTAATTAGCATTGAGTAAAAGATTCCGTTGTCCTTTTTCCTGATGGAACAAATTTTGCGTTATGAATATAACGCTTAAGTTATGATGATGACTGCCCTTCGTAAAAAAATCTATAATTGTTCTACTCGATGATTCACGCATAAGATCATTTATAATAATTAATTTTGGCAGCTGATCAGACACATAATCATCATTAGCTGGTAATTCTTCTCTAAATTCCAGCGGCAATGTTTTTGGATAATAGTTATAGCCATCTTGCTACTCAGCATAGTAAAAAATGATCTTAGAAAAATGTGTATCACTCATATGATAGATAGCATTAGTAAATTTTTTTTATAAAAACAGTTTTTCCACAGCCTGTAGGTCCACAAATAATAGAACTCCATGGATGTTTCCAACATGGATCCATCATGTATAATGATATTTATTATAACTGAAAAGCAAGTATATTCTAAAAATTTTCATCACAGAATCGCCAAGAGTCAAGCTACTTTTTGCTGACAGTAGTCATTTGACGCGCTGTTTCCTTGATAGGAAAAATAAAGGGGGACTAAACTTAATAGAGAGGTCAGTCTAAAAAAAATCTCTAAAAAGTATATACGCTCATTGAAGTATACGCTATTATTGAAGAATAATTAAAATGAATCAAATTTTGGCATATATTTTATATCTCATCATAATCATTATTACTGAAGTTGGTGTTATATTTATATTACAAGTGATTTATAGACTTAGCGATGAACAATTTGTATTACGTTTGCAAAGGAGTGTTTACAGAATTTTAATTAATATTTTAGTTATTTGACAAAATCATTAAGAAACAGTTAGCCTTGTGAGGCTTTTGTTTAAGAGGACCTTAAATGTGGTAACTTGACGGAGACAAGGTGTTTCCGTCGTGAACATGAGCGTTTACGCGCTTTAGCACACAGCCGTTATCATTTTACGCGTCATTTAGAACTTTATATGCCAAAAAACTTCTCTGCTGAATATCAGCGCCCGTTAGCATTGGCAGCAACACTTTGTAAATAAGAAATGCGCCGTGAATACGAGGCGAAGTATAATTTCTTATGGGATGCTAGGCATAAGACTTGGAAGCATAAATTAGGAGCTGATTTACTTCACCTTCAAAGACCCCGGTCACCCCAAAGCAGCTGGACTGATAGTTATGTGTCAGATGACGACGAAATTTTTAAAAAGTACGACTTGGAGAAAAATAAAAATAGACATCAACCACCTTCTTTTTGGCATGAAGAAGAGCCTTGTGGGATACCATGTCTGGACAAAATGATGGTATATTTCCACTACTTCGATCAAATTCTAGCATTAAACAGCTTATTTCGTTTTTAAAAAGGATTATGATGAAAAATTTTTATCAATATTTAACGACATCAACATAATGTAGGTATACATATTAATAAAATTTATTTTAAATATTTTTATTCAACATTTGAGAACATTTATAGCATTACTTCACTCACAATATGTTCATCAAAAAGTTGGCACAATTCTTGCGGGATTTTTTCAATATCCATAAATGATACTGTTGCTGATGACATGTAACCAGGCTTTAGTTTCTCGAGAATCGTTGTCATTACTCCCTCACGTTGTAACGGTTGCTTCCTTGATAAAAATTCAAGACAAGTGAAAATTCTAACAGCAAGTGGAATTTTAAAAAAAGAATTTAAATGTCAGTGTACTTCAATTATACTACTAGTTACTTTGCCAATTATTGACCGGAAATGCAGTATAATTGACTACTAATTATTATTAATAATTATTGAACAGCCAGTATGGAAAGAAGTATTTTTCGTGCTACTGGGCTCAGCGATACAGGGCTCCTTAAGGACGCTTTACTCTCTTCCAAAACAAATAAGAATTGGTAATTAGAGATGCTAATTACCCTAAGAATATTAATTACCCCCACAGGAAATAACTTGGTGGCAGGTTTTAAGGAATTATGACCAAATTTGTTTTTAAAATGAACAATTAACAATAAGATTTTATTCAAATGACACACACTCATTCAACAAACTATTTACAGGTTTTGAAATTGTCGCTTTTAAATATTTGCGGTCTTTAAACAGTAACAGTCGGTAATACAGAAATACATTTAACCTGTGGAAAATTTGAAGAATCGGTAAACAAAGTGTCTAGATACTCGGTACGAGACTTTTAATAATGTCAAATGTATTTTAAATATCCCGCTTGGAATAGAATGGCGGTACAACCCAAAATGGCTGTTTCTTTTTTTTAATGAACAATTACCCACGTGTTTTCCTCGTTCTTTTTGAATGAATAATTAAAATAAAACCTCGGGTTTTAATTTATAGCCTTTAAACACAATAGTGTTTTAAATGACTTTATATAAACCAAAATACGGTATTTCAGAATAAACGGTGAATTTATATAATTAAAGAAAGAAACGGTATTTGGACGGAACAAGAATTAACTGTGTCCTACATGTATTTATCACGGTGTATTCTCACACACACACTTCGGTATATCTAGCGAAAGAAACCGCGAGAGTTTTCACACACGCTCAGAACGACGACGAAGTGGTGAACTCGCCACACCCTTTGTTCTCGTTTTATAGTCTTAAGGATTTTGAAGAGATAGACTCATCACAAAATCCACAATCAAGTAGGCGAATTCCTCACACAGGCTGCATCAACAGTTCAAGCCGTCTCGAAAAAGACCAAGATGATTTTAGCCGTACCAAATCTCAAATTTATTATTTTTTTTAACACAATTTAGTTGTGACAACTGGTTCACCATCTGGCGGCATGGCGCGAACTAAAACATCACATGCGAACTATGTCTATATCGTTCGCCGGAGAGTAGACAGCCGTATTCAACTCAGGTTTTTGTGAGCTAACCCTTACAACGTTAAAGATAATTGGTTCCAAAGGTATGAATTAAATCCCCAGAAAGTTGGATGGTGTTGATAGTATGTTGAACAGCTGGTATTTCATTTCTCAGCGTCTCGAATATTAAATTCTTGCAGTTGGTGATTATAGAGATGAAGTTTTCTAGTTGTTGCAAGCGTTTTTGAATTAAGCTTTTTATATGTACAACGTATTTAAGAGTACTACGCTGTATAAAAAATTGTCGTGCAGCACGATGCGTAGAGACGTTGCTGGTGTCTTGTATTTTTAGCATTCTACTGCCATATTTTGCGCTGCCTAGCATCATGAAGGTATATGAATAGCTAGCACAGCTGTTTTCGTCATTGGCTAATTTACGATAATCAGCATCAGAGTTGTCAAAGCATTTATTTAAATGCGGCAGATTCTCCGTAAGCTCGTTCCAGTTTTCAACATTAAAAATCACTCTTGAGCACTTAGCGTCAATAATTGAAATACACACTTCGAATTTATCGCTGATGTGGTTTAAACGAACACCAGTGATGATTGATTTCCATATCTGGCCACTGGCTGCCGACTGTTGAAATTTCTATCTGATGTTGGAATGACGTAGATTCCATGTTAGAGCACTTAGTAGTTACACTATCAACGCTATGAGACTGAATGAGCAACTCGAACGTCTTTTTTGATTTATCTCTTCAACGTTGTAATAATTTAATGCCATGACGTAATACCCGCTGACCAGGCTATGTAATTTGAAGCTTCAAATTCGTGATTTTTGCAATAATAACGGTTTTAATATTTTTTCATTTTAAGTCAAGGTATTCTCAGTAAGCAATCCAAAGCTTTGAATATGATCTTTGCAATCTTGAGACCTTTTGAAGATTTGTTTATTATATCTATTTTTTTTTTTAAAGTCGTGCTTGTGCAGGATGTATAATATTTCAGTATGTGTCTGAATTTTTAAAGACAATATAATATTTTTATTCTTAAAAAAACGGTTTATAAATGTAACGTGAACAACGACTGCATTTTCATGCCTATTTTTTGAACAGTCAGTAACTGAAAAGTATCAAAGTGAGAATGTTCTCGGTCTTGTGATTATTTGACAAAGCAGCTAGTATTAATTGTAATGGCTGATACAAAAGAGGCCCTTTTTTTAGTAGGCGTATTAAATTTTGTTCGATATTTACGTGATCGATCACCGTCGATTTCTCGTTTTTACCCTGAATCGCGCCTTGAGAGGTGGAATAATTTATCCCGACTATGTCTATTCCGTTTATTGAGACGTATTATATTACTTGTGTCATTTTGCTTATTAACTCAAGCACATGAACGTGGTTTACTTACATCAAATTTTAGTATCATGCGTGCAGTGGCACATGCTTCGACTAACAGTGATAAAGATAATGCTACCTGTGTTTTATGAGAAAGCTGAGGGTATTAAATTAGCGGCTAAAAAAAAATGCATAATGCTGATTTAAGATCAGTCGCAAAATTATTTTTAAATTTTTTATGGTGTAATGTCTGAGTGTATTTCAATTATTTTGTATAGTTATTGAATATATACATATATATAGTTTTAAAGAAGGTTAAAAATGAAACTCAATGATTGAGGTTAACGATTATCACTCAAGTTTTTTTAAATTTCGTTAAAATAGAAAAGATTTCAGAGAATAGTTAAAAAAATCATCTTTTAGACATTTTATTACTTTGGAAAACCCACGTGGCGAAAAAGCCATGAAAGTTTAAAAAAGCGTGCGTGACGAAAGAGGAACATTAGCTTTCCAAAAAAGGAAAGGACCTTGAAAATTGTAAGTCTTATTTTGTCTTGTATCAATAATTTTGTTAAAGTTAGTAAATTTTTATGAAACCAATATAATTTTCAAAATTGTTAACAACGAATGTTTAAATAAACTCGCGAGTTGAAAGAGAGAATATTACGCTGACTGGAGCATTAACGGAGGACCAATTGATTTTAATACATTTTTGCCTGAGCAAAGGAAATCATCTATTGGTAACGTTTTAATTGATATTATAATTTTTCTAATAATTTCTATTTGATAAACTTTGTTAATGTTTTATATAAATTACACACTTTCACTTTTTTTATCGAAGATCCCCTCATCCCTGTTTATTGGTCGAAAGGCTTGGACTAAAAAGAGGAATTTGAAGTCTTTAAGGTTAAGCATATGTATCTCATAGTGACACCTTTAAAGAGCAAAATTGCATAACAATTCTTCGAGGCTAGTTCGGGATTGCAATGATCTTCTGTAGAGAAATAATTTAAATGTCTGATAACTCTGGATCACTTGATAATAATAAGGAAGGTTATTCGTTGAGAAGTACCGGTGACGTATTATATCCTGAAGGTTTAGCTGAGCCTACTAGATCTAAAAATCTTTAATTTGTTGATTCGGGTATCGATGATTTAACAAGAACCTTAGACCCAATTGAACTTGTTACATCTGACGAAAGTGATAATAGTTACGAAACAATGAATTAATGTCAAGCTCGCGTCGAAACGGTAAATTTAGATATAAATATGACGGAGCAAAAGAAAATGTTTGACAATCCAAACATACCTCTTAAAGACGCCTTACTATGCATTCCTACATTTACGGGCAAACCAGAAGAATCAATAGATTTTTCAAATTGTTGTAAAGAAGCAAAATGTATGTTGCCAGATCAAGTTGCATTAAATCTTACTGAATTAATTTTTGGTATTAAATTATCTCCTCCAGTTAATGGTGCCGTAACATATAATACCGTACATGAACTCATAAGAGATCTTTAAAAAGTGTATGCTCCTTCTAAACTACTCTTCCAGTTGCAAGGTGAACTAAGAAGAATGTTCCAGAAAGATGATGAACTAGAAGTAGACTTTGTTAATAGATTACGGAGAACAGCAAAAGGAATAGCAAAATGTCATAATTCGAATTATGCAACTGCGAATAAAATTTAAATTTATAAAGATAATGCTGATAAAGCCGTAGCTCAACGTTTTGTTCAAAATTTAAGAAATGAAATAGATGAACGAATGTCTTGATGTGACAATGTGACTGAGGCTTTAGAGAAAGCAATAGGAATAGAAAAGCGATTAAGCGCGTGAAAAGAAATTCGTGAAGGCCTAAATAATACAAAAACTAAAGGAAATAAGGATGAAGATGAAAGTAAACCCATTAAATTTGTAATTCATAAACAAAATAATGATAAAGACAAAAATCCAGATAATAATAATCAAGTAAAGATAAAAGTTGTTTGCCATTCATATGATAAGCCCGGTCATATAAAGAAAAATCGTCGAGAAAAAGATAATAACTCGAAAGAAAATTGTCAGCTTTGTAATGAAACTTGACATACTATTAAAACTTGTTCCAAAAATCCAAATAGAGTTTTATCAAATGTAAAATGTCAAATTAGTGGAAAAAATGGTCATATTGCTAAAACGTGTCCATAGATTAATAATTCAAAGGAAAGTCATCAAAACATATCTTGTAAATTCTGTAAAAAATCAGGTAATGACATTTTCAGCTGTTTCCGTCTTAAAGCTAAAAAATACGACAGCAAAACTCGAACGTGTCTCGCCATATATAAATATGTCTCAATGTGATAGATTCAGGAGCTTCGCTGAACTTACTTAAGTACAGCTATGGAAATGATCCCACGAAGATTAATAAAAATAAAATTGTTGAATTGTATGTTATTGCAAACGTACCCATAAAGACACTCAGATGTGTAAAAATTAAATTGTTTAATGAAGAGACTTTATGTCATGTGATGCCTGATACTTTCGGTATTCCGCATGCAGGTCTTGTAGGATCTCGATTTTTCGCAAATCACGGGGTAAAGATAAATTATGAAAATAATGTAATGAAAAGAGATGATTTTGAATATCTCTTTAAAAAAGCTAATAGAGTCAACGATGGAGTGATGTACATTCCCTCTCGAGGTGGATCGACCTTTTTCGTAAAAGTTGTAAATAAAGATATTGTCTTGCTCAACGTGAAAATCATTCATACACAAATAGGCAAACAAAAGTTGTACTGCCAGATATTTAAAGTAATGTAGACAGGCAATGACGACTTGATGCTGATCAAGTTAGACGAACTATCAGATGTAATAATTTATGGCAGAAAAATACAATAGCGGATTCAATTATCGTTCGACAATAAATTATTCGACTGCAGCAAATATAGGTGCTGTGAATGTGGTGTGTAATTGCTGTAAAGCTTTACGATGGAACGAAGGGCTACTACATATCTGTTGTTTTGGAGAGAAAGTGAATCAGGATATAATTCAACAGCCACGCTAACAACTGGAACCATTATTAGATGGCAACCAGCAACATTAGCAACATTTTCTTACACGGCAACCTCGCGAGTCGTCCCGCGCCGATTTAGTTGCGGCTTTACTATAATAACCCACATGAAAAATAATGAGATACGTATTTTCCATTTCGCTATTAAACGTTTTAAAGGGGTGGAAATTACCTTCAAAGTTCGTATCCCAAAATGACGGTATGCAGTTTTCACATATTTCTAATAAAAATTTTCCAAAGCGACTTTAATCATAAAAAGAAGCATCAAAAAGCATAAAAAATTCTTTTCCACATATTTATAAGACTTGTGGATATACATTTTTTTTATTATCAAAAGTAGCAAAACATACACATTTATTATCTATAAATGGGACCAATGTTAAATGAAACGTCATAAAAAATTACGAGATACGTGTCTTAGCAATTTTCACAATAACATCGAAATCGATGCAGAAAAAAATGTTTCTTTCTTTCCCAGATTTGTTTTAAAATAACAAAGATAAATGATCTATTCATTATACGTATTACGTATGTCATGATTATCGTAAAAATGTTCGAGACATCATGATTTTTCACGCCATGCACAACGAAAAATTGCCCTATTTCGACATCCTGAGATATCACAGTGAGAGTTACATTTATCTTCAAACGCAAAATCTACTAGATTTTCGAATTTATTTGTTGTAATAGAAGTAAAACCACTTCTAAACCATTAATATAAAAATAGATTAATGCATCGTGGAGATAGAAGTTGTTTACGGATAAGTAAATGTAATTTAATTATGTTATTCTTTACGTCTAAATTCAAATTATTTTCTCGTAATAAGACACTGTCCGAAACATGTCTTGTAAAATTTTTCCATATTTTAGACCCAAAAACATCTAATGGTTGAATTTGTCCAGTAGCTCCTTTAGGAAGAATCATTATCTCAACTTCTTTACCGTTGGTTTAGCAGACGTGTCAGCTTCAGGACAGATCAATCTTTTTCGTTATTCTGGGTTCAAAAGAAGGTATACATTTCTCAAACCAGATGAATTTGAAAATCCAGTCAATTTTGCATTTTGAGAAAACTGTAAGTGTCATTGTGAAATTCCAGGATAAAGTAATATTGCATTCATCCGTTGTGTCTGGTGTAAAAAATCATTGTGTCTTGAACATTTTTACAATGATTATCATATATGTAATACGTACAATGAATAAATAATTCATATTCTTCATTTTAATACAAATCTAGGAAAGGAGAGAATATTTTTTTGGCATTGATTTTAATGTTATTTTAAAAATTGCAAAGACATGTATCTTGTAATTTTTATACTCTTCCCATCGAAATTAGTGTGATTAAAAAGTAATTAATAGTTTTCGAGTTACAGATTTTTTGTTATTTAAAAAAAAAAAATTTGTTTCCATGAGTCTTATAAACATGTGGATAAAGGTATTTTCAATGATTGTTTATGATCTTTTTAATAGTTAAAGGTATTTTGGAAAATTTCGATTAGAACTATGTGACAATTGATAATCCTCTCTATCGGGTGTCAACTTTGGGGGTGATTTTCACCTCTCTAAAACGTTTTTCCGCTAAAAAAAAAATACGTAGTACATCATTTTCGACGTAGATTATAATACAGAAGCATCAGCTAAATCGGCGTTGACCTTCTTGCGAGGTTCCCTTGCCAGTAAAAAAGCTCTGATCTCCGGTAGTAATGCAAAAGATTTGTCATTTGCTCAATACCACTTCCATGTTAATAGTTTGTCTATTCACTACTCAATGTGTACAGCCGATGTAAAGTTGCTTGAAGACTGCACCTTAAGTCGATTTTCATGAGCTTTCATAGGATCCAGTCTCTATGGAAACTATCCGCGAATTCTCCTTTTCCTTGTATTTAGCGATTTTGCTTTCGGTCTTTAGTCCATGAGGATTGATTGAATTCTCGAAGGAGGTTGGTTACAATTTCTTTCCTGATTCTCTCTCTATTTCTTCTCTTAACATGCTCTACCTTTTCTTCCTGACTGCTTTCTTTACATTCTTTACATGCTTCATACTCCTCTACAATGACATTGATCGTTCCATTCTGTTACAACAATTACAGTATAATTTTACAAATATTCTATCAAAAATCGCAAATTCTATTTCGTAACAGGAATTTCGAGAAATACAACGCTGATCACATTTTTTAATTTATGCCAAAAAGATAAATTTGCTACTATATTACTTTATAAGGTAGTACCATCATACTACACATTCAATAGGCGCAGATGTAGACATAAATGCTCATATTGACAATATAACTGATCTTGTACTGCTTGAAATCCAAAATACTGGAATTTTAATAGATGGGAACACCAATGATTATCATAGTTTGCCGTCTCTTCAGATAACTGATGATAAATCCATTGGTACATTGAATAGAACATACACGAAACAATTGAACTTTAATCCAATTGAGCTTCAACATACAATAAAATATAGCGAACCGAGGTTAAATACTAAACAGAGACACAATTGTCAACTTCTCATCGATAAAATAAATAGACATGCTCGTAGAGTATATTCTTTAGATGCTCTAGGCGGTACCGACAAAACTTTCTCAATTAACCTCATATTAGCAAAAATACGGACAGATAAAAAGATATAGCGAGATAAGCTATAGCGGTAGCATCATCAGGAATTGCTGTAACTTTCCCTCTTGGAGGAAAAACAGCTTATTCTATATTCAGGATACTAATTGAAACTCATCATATCGAAGAATAGTCACAAAGCCAAAGTCTTAAAAGACTGTGTTTTGTTGTATGAGATGAATGTACTATGGCTGACAAAGTATCTATTGGAGCTGGAAGTAGAACAATGCAAGATTCAAGACATTATAATGAATTATTAGGAGAAGTCACATTTTTATTTGCTGAAGATTTTAAACATTACTGCTCTCATTACTGAAGGCAGACGAGCAGTTAACGTTACATTAATGCATCTTTGAACGTCCAGTACTTAGGAAATATATTAAAAAGCTCATGTTAGAACAAAATATGAGAGCACAATCTGGTGGTTCCGAATTTTGTAAAGTTACTGTAGACATTGGTGGAGGATAACATCGAGAAATCAATTCCAACTCCGGTATTTCCTGTCTTACCTCTAAGACAGATTCATAGTTGTGTAAAGGATCTATTTTGGCACCAAAAAATGATCAAGTATGGTTGATTAATAACCGCATCATGGATAAAATACGTGGTAGTTCAACAACATACTTATCTATAAATACGATATTTCAAATGGATTGAGCAGTGTATTATCCAGTGGAATTTTTGAACAGCTTAAATGTCCCTGGTTTCACGCTTCATGAATTAAAATTAAAAGTGGGTATTCCCATAATGCAACTTCGGAAATGAAATCCACCGAAACTATGCAATAGCACTATATTAAGGATAGTTTCTTTACAAAAAAATCCGGTCTAGGTGTGACCCGAAATATCCACGCGACTAACTTCTCAGTGAGAAGAATAAAAAAATATCATATGGTTTATATCTTCTATTTTATACGGTGCCCCGATTCCACATTTCTACGAATCAAGACGAAGAGAATGAATCCTCGATCATTAAAATCGGAGTAGTTTGATTTTTTGACCCGAAAAAATGGCAAGTGGTACCCCTTTCCATTTGTCTCGATGCCTAGAAAGGCAAAATTGAGTCAAATATCAGAAAAATTTATTTTTTCATGCCGAATATAAGGTAAAACAGGAACTTTGCAGAAATTTTTGCATAAATTATGCTCCATTGATGATATTAACTCGTACAATGAAAAAATCTCGTTTTCACGAGCTAAACTATTGTAGATCCCTAATGATTATTATTAGTTTTGTTATTCCATATTGTTTTTATTATTATTATTTTTTAAACAATTTTTTTTTTCATCTCAGTAGACTTCGCCCCGTGCACCCCCGATGGGGTTAAAACTATATAAGGACAATAGTAACATACATACATACATACATACATTGGGAAGTTCAAAATGTAATCGGACCGATAATTATATCTGATTGTGGCAAAGGTGAAACGATATATATATCTAGAACACCTATTGTCCTATCAAACTACCTGTTCCAGTTCGACAGATTACAGTTTCCTATCAGTGTGAGTTTTCCAATGACTATAAATAAATCACATGGTCAAACATTGATAAAAACGAGCATTGATGTGACCCAAGATTATTTCTCTTACGGACAATTATATGGTGCATGTTTACTGGTGAGTAATCCTTCCAATATTGTCATTTTAGCCAATGGTAATCGTATACCAAACATATTATTGGATATAAAGAGGCATCACATTAAGTTAATCAACACTTTTATGATGTTGCATGCTATCAAGCGTGATTCTCAAAGTATGTTAGATATAATTTGATGATTTATTATTCGAACTAGACGGACTAATTTTTTTTTTTCGACTTTTTAAAAACAATACGTACATCTAAAGCACATATTTGAACACAAACTTTATGAATCACTTATGAACAATACGTATTCATTATAAACACACACGAACTTATCACTTTTCTATTGATTCTATTACAATGCAACACGTATCTGGAATTTATCTATTCGGACTACGAAATTATCATTCAGAATTCTATCTACTGAATTTATTACCATGGAACGTAATTATGTCACGTTAATAGTTTACAAAATGGATTCTATGAGCTGAAAAAAATATGGTTATGATATTTCGTGCTCAATATCTCTAAATCATGAATGTTCAAACAATGTCGACGCGGACAAAGTCGTGGGTAAGAGCTACTGCAAAATTGATCTATACTACTAGATAACATTCCGTTGTCTGTCTATCCATGGTTATCTCCAAAACGGCTGATCCGATTGCAACGAAACTTTGCAAACACGTAGGGTGCGTCATTAGAAAGGTCAAAGGCTACTGTTCGTTCATGCAAATTGTTTATAACAATTGAATTTTGGATATTAATAAAGTGTTAATTGTTGCTGTTAAAAAGTGTCAACCGACTCATTAATATCCGTCTAACAGTCCCGACTATTGTAGCATCCAATTATCCTAAAATATACAGTCTAAATTTATCCCTGATTGCCGTCCACCTCTAATCTCATATCATCTTTTTTCCGACAGCCCATCAAAATCGTAACGCCAACGCTTAATTTTTTCTGCACCTAAGCTAAACTTACAAACCATGTTAAATAATTGGAATCTATAGTCATTTTATATTATTATGATTGGAACCTGTAGTCATCTTATATCATAAAATTTCGAATGAACGTAAACGACAATTTTTCATTAATTATTAGCGGAGTTATGGATAAGCCATTCCACTAACAGCGACATTTCTGTTATTCAAGATTTTTTCGCTTCTTATTTCACTGTACTCAATACAGCGCTCAATCATGTGTTCTCTCTTACTGAAGGTGTCTCATGTCATTTATTTCCACGTTAGGTACACTACAGTGCCCTTTTTCTTGCGTGATGTATTATTATCACTCTCTTTCACGTTAACCTCGTACTGTTCTTATCTCTCTTGAATACCGAAGAGACATCTCTACTACATGGCGTGAACTAATCATCATATTTGATTTACAAAGACATTTTTATGTTTGAATATCTTCTCTCTTTCATAATTTAAAAACTGGCAATGTAGATTAATAGAAAAGTAGGAAAAACAACATAAATCATAGAAAGAAAGTCAAATTGCTGTAATTTACGTATTCGTACTCAAACAGTGACTTATTAAAATATCATATTTTTTACTAATTTTATAAGACATTTTTATGTTAGAAGGTTTTCCCCTTTAATAAATTAAAAACTAGCAAGGTAGATTAATCGAAGAGTGTAAAATACAACATGGAAGCATAGGAAATGAATGACATTTCTCAACATTATATCTTCTTTGTTAAAATTTTTTTTTTTGACAAACGTAAGAAAGTTTTTGCTGTAAAGAACACAATTCTGGTCCGTTTTTTAGATTCCATCTTTTTATGTCATAATCTTGATTTATTTGCATCATTGATACATTATTGATGATATGCAAATCAAAGATTTTAGACATGATTTAATTTAAATCCGTTCTCAGTTGGTGTAATTAAATATGAGCCTACACTGCAAATGCTAGCGTGTTAAACAACACACCGAAATGTTTAAAAAAATCATCATTGATGGATAATTAACACACTTTAAAGGGATATATACTGAAAGAATAACACCCTCGTTGGTGTGTAAAATAATACAAAATATAATTTCGGTGAAAATATGAAAACATGAATAAAGTAATAATGCCATTATAATAATCACTAATATACATATAATAATAACAATTGTCATATTTACATGTTTAAATTTATTATAATTTTTAACCATAAAATTTAACACGTTCATGATAAACTAATGAAACATAGGTTTTATTCATTACATGAATAAGAGATAAATCATATGGAAAAGTTAAATCTGCAATATCAATGCCAGATTTCTGATTATTTACGGACTTAATAACGTAATATGCATTTAATTTTGCTTCGTACATTTGTGTAGATAATAATGAAAGCAAAAGTAATTTTTTATTATTCCAGATAAAAATTCCATAAATTACCCTAAAGACTGGCATACTATCATTATGATGACGAATGACATGAATCATTAGTTGATTATTAGAAACACATGAGTAATAGCACATTGATCACGAGAAAAAATTTTCTTCATGTCGATTCATTTTAAATATTTCTTACGAATTGCTATTGATACTGAATAAATAGTAGCACAATACTTGCATTCAGAGAGTATATTTAATTATCTTCAACGATTCGCTATTTTTAAATATAGTGTACACATTCGATAATAAGTGTATTACATTAGAAAATAAATCTCACGGCCGCGTTTTGTACGTTGCTATATACGCTACTCTCTCTGACAAACGAAAGCTACACTTGCGCCATTCTGCTCATTAGTACGTGATACTTCACACAAAGGAACGATCGAGAATCAACAAGCTAACTGTAGTCATAGACAGTGGAAACCAGTGTTAATTTTGTGAAAATTTTTCACTTGCCAAAGCAACTCAAAAAACGACAATCATAATAGAGGTCCACAATGGAAAAGAAAATTTATTGTGTGATTGGTGAAAGATTTAAGTACATTGAATATACAGTAAACGAACAAGTATTTAACGTAGAAATGATTCGTCGTTGTTCGGATGAAGCGTGTACAACAGATCCGATATTCAACACGATGATGCGTAATGAATATGTCATTTTACAAAAAAAAGGTAGTGAGAGTAATAATCCACTTCGTGATATTGAAGATGATAAAAGTGAGGTGAACGTGGTTTCACTTTCAATCTAAACGATTTTCAAAAAAAATTTTGAATTGAATTGAATTCAAAAAAAAAAATAAATTATAGTTCGGATAATAAGTCAATCCCAGATATCAAGTTTGGTGTCATAAAACTGTAACATCAACGAAGAGAATTTGAATTTTAACCTAAATCTGCATTTTCGCTTCTTGACAACATTACTCATAACGTAGGTCATTTTTCAAATCGCTTATGACAAATTCAGTACTTCTCAACATGAGAATAAATTTTGCATACATATTTCCTTGTGAAAAACTTTACTCTTGTACAAGAAAAAATTACGCGTTGAAAAAACATAAACATGTTGAATAGATTCCGTTTTTCATTTGTGATAAGGTATGTAATTGTTATTCGAATAAAACAGGCATCCACAAATCCACAAATAAAACATGCAAGTATTCAATTATAATTAGATGATGTCAAGGTTGCTAATAATTAACTACTTTACAGCGACTAAAAGAGTAAAAAGTTCAAGACAATCGAAAAGCAACCCACGGGGTACATTTTGTGTCACATGGAACACTATTTTTTTCAACAATCATCTGAAAATCATTTATTCTCTTATAAGATTATTTAAAACATTTTTTCCCTCATGATGCTGAAAAAAATTCATGAGAATCGACATGGAACATATAGACAACTTTTTTTTTTGTTTATAACAGTTTCAGTGTGTTGTATATATTCAACAATTAATTCCTTTTTCGTTGAATCATTCAGAACATTTTGCTATAAAATATAAATACACATATTATTCTGCGAAAATAAAATAAAAAATATAGATATAGATAAGCGATTTACTACTGATTCGCCTTTTTATTACGAGATCTCCTTAAATATAAGTCCGACTGACTTAAAATCTGACATTACTGTGACTTTCTCGATATATATGCGTATGCACATATCTATAGACACCAACTGAGAACGGATTTAAATCAAATCATGTCTAAAATCTTTGATTTGCATATCATCAATAATGTATCAATGATGCAAATAAATCAAGATTATGACATAAAAAGATGGAATCTAAAAAACGGACCAGAATTGTGTTCTTTACAGCAAAAACTTTCTTACGTTTGTCAAAAAAAAAAATTTCAACAAAGAAGATATAATGTTGAGAAATGTCATTCATTTTCTATGCTTCCATGTTGTATTTTACACTCTTCGATTAATCTACCTTGCTAGTTTTTAATTTATTAAAGGGGGAAAACATTCTAACATAAAAATGTCTTATAAAATTAGTAAAAAATATGATATTTTAATAAGTCACTGTTTGAGTACGAATACGTAAATTACAGCAATTTGACTTTCTTTCTATGATTTATGTTGTATTTTCTACTTTTCTATTAATCTACATTGTCAGTTTTTAAATTATGAAAGAGAGAAGATATTCAAACATAAAAATGTCTTTGTAAATCAAATATGATGATTAGTTCACGCCATGTAGTAGAGATGTCTCTTCGGTATTCAAGAGAGATAAAAACAGTACGAGGTTAACGTGAAAGAGAGTGATAACAATACATCACGCAAGAAAAAGGGCACTGTAGTGTACCTAACGTGGAAATAAATGACATGAGACACCTTCAGTAAGAGAGAACACATGATTGAGCGCTGTATTGAGTACAGTGAAATAAGAAGCGAAAAAATCTTGAATAACAGAAATGTCGCTGTTAGTGGAATGGCTTATCCATAACTCCGCTAATAATTAATGAAAAATTGTCGTTTACGTTCATTCGAAATTTCATGGTATAAGATGACTACAGGTTCCAATCATTAGTAGTGCTAATAGGGAGTCGATTACGAGCTGCGTTGATAGTTAGTTGAGTGTTACTATCTTGGTGAACGAGAGGAGAGCAGGAATTCAGAATGCAGAATGGAAACCAGCAAGTATTCTTCATTCCAGTAAAGGAAGCCTCGAACAACCCGGAACAGGTCTGACAAATCTAAAATATCGAATGCTCCCTGCGGAAATCGTAAGTTCTCAAGATCTGTTTAGAAATGGATTAAAAGATAAATTGTTGTTCAATTGAAACATTTTAGTAAATGATAAATAATCCATGAGGCTTGGTTTGCTGTCGTACTCGCTAGTATAAGTTTAATTATGTAATCAGTTGAAGAAGATTCGAATTTAGTTCATTTCATTTGATTCAAAAATTTGTTTTATTGTTTACGATAGAAATACTATGTTATCGAATTTAGAATTCCGAGTTATGATTAATTGAGAAAAATTGTGTTGAGAATTAATTGTAATCTATTCTGGAAAGAAGTTAATTGAGTAGTAGTATTGAAAATACAACTGAGAATCGAAATATGATGTGCTCGTTAGATTATTTCAGTGTTGGGCAAAAAAAAAAATTGGAATTTTTCATTTTTAAATTGTCACCGAATTATCAATGAAAATATTTGAAGTATAGAATGATAATATTCTGAAAACCAGACATTTAATATTAGAAAATAATGGAAAATTAAAAATTAAATTATCGGAATTATTTATTGATGAGCAATAAAAATGAACATTTCGAAATTACAGAATAATTTGATACTAAATAATGAAATTTTACAATTACTAATTGTCGAAAATTTAATAATCAAAGTTCTAAAATTTCAGATTACTTGATTAATGACTAATTTAAGCACCAAAATTTTGAATTACTTAATCATACGTAATATCAAAATGAATACTACATTAAAAAAAAATTATTGATCGCATTGAATATTTTCAATAATAAATTAATTCTTCGATTGAGTTATGCCGTTATTAACAATCAAACATTGTTATTTACAATCGGATATCGTTAATAACGATTAAATATTGCTAATAACAATAAAATATTATTATTAACAATCAAATTTTGTTTATAGCAGTCAGACATTTTTAATTATAGTTAAATATTGTTAATTACAGACAAATATTGCTATTAACAATCATATATTGTTAATAACGATCGAATATTTCTATCAACAGTTGAATAGTGTTATGAAAAAATAAATATTGCCATATCTTTTTAAATTTTTTTGTTGAGGGTTATGGGATCTGGTTTCCTGAAAGTTTACGGCCGATTTTTTTTTTATCATTATTATTATCATTATTGTTATTATTATCATTTTCATACTTTTACATTTATTTTTTTTTATTTGAATGGATGCGGCAATCAATGTGAGTTGTTTTGCTACTATTCTTGCCACATCTACGCCGTCCTCTTACTGCTTTCCATTGGGCCCTCGAATGCCCCCCTCTATGTCCCGTTCTTCCTGTAAAGACAATTTTCGATACAAAATAAAGTGAATTGAATGATTTGAAATTCTTACATAATTTTCGATCATATAAGAGAAGAAGTTTCAACGTACTTTTTTTTTTGGATTTGTTTTTTGTGCCCTTTTTTTTGTTTTCGTTGTTGTGATTGTAATTTTAGTTGTAAACATGATTGTTGTTGTTGTGGTTGTTGTACGAATAGTTGTTGGAAGAATGGCTGTTGTTGGATGTCTTGCTGTTCTAGTGTGTATGGTTGGTACTGTGTGTATGGCTGCTGTAGTATGTATAGTCGGTTGTGGTTATGGTGTATGAATGCATAGCGCTTGAAATTGAGAGGTGAGATTTGTGTGTTGTTCTGGTTGAATGGTTGTTGTTGAATTTTTTCAAGCTAGGGAAAACAATCAATTTTTGATTGAGTTAATGAATTAAATGTAATCAATTATTTCAGTGTTAAATGTTGAATAGAAAAAAATAAAAGGATAAATAAATTTCATTTTTTTTTTGATCGATCAGAAAACTGTAATACCGATAAATTCGACAAAAATGGCTGCCACAGTAAATTAATTTTCTAACTTATTGTGATCGAATATCTCAAAAAAAGAATTAAAATTAAAAAAAGTGAGGTCACTAAAATGTTTCTTACAGTATAAGGAAAAAATTCTTCCCAGTAATGTATGGCTGATTCCTGTTTTGTTTACAGAATATTAGATGAAATATATAGGTTCATTTTTAAATTAAAAAACAAAAATGTCGCGGATGGCTTCTTTGCCAGGAAATTAAACTATTACATTCAGCATATTTTTCTCGATAAAATAAGCCTGGTCTCGAATTTTGCCACAAAATTTTTTATTAACCCCGGTTTTTGTCGTACATTGACTGGACTAACAGTAAATTGTTTGCTATTATTCTGATTAGACTAAAATTTTCATATTTTTATAAAACATTACTATGTATATTTGAAGAATTTATTAATTTGATAGAAAGTGCATGTCAACGACCATTATTGCAAGATATTAGGATAATGTGTGTATGCTATTTGAAATTTAGAAAAAAAGTTAGTCTGTTGACATATTACCTTTACCCATATCACCAGCTATTATATTTTCAGCTAATCTAATTTTTCCATTAAATTATTAATTCATTCAAGAACCACACATTGAGAAAATAATTTTCCGTTAAATTAACGTCTCTAAATTCTAGTCTAAAATACATTAAAAAAGAAGAAGCAATAAAATTTTACTCACTTAATTCGTAGCAATTTGCACGCGGCTTTCACTTCAAACTCTAGACTGAAATGTAATATTCTGCTTATCAATTTAATCACAATAGAGTCTATTGAATAGACAAATCTTATTTGTTGAAGACGGTTGATTCTTTTTTTCAAACAGAAAATATAGAATCACTGCAGGACGTAATAGTAGATGACAATGAAGAATCCGTGTTTGCTGTACTTGATACATGTAATGCCAATGAAGAAATAAGTCCAATTCTTCCATTGCATTTCAGGTGTGCTAGTTACACTTTAAATCTCATCGCCACAACAGATGCACTAAGACGCATGAAATCATGTTCAACCTTAGAAAACATGTATGACGAAATGAGTCAATGCAATGTTCTTTGGAAAATGACAAATTTACCAAAAAAACGTGAAAGTATGATAAAAATTCTTGGAGATGCATTGAGAAAGCCAGTCATAACACAGTGGAATTCAATTTTTGATTCACTAAAACAAAACCAAGATATTGAAAATAGAAGTCTATGATGATAATTCATTAATAGAAGCAATGCTTGATGGGATGAACAATCAATTCAGAAAATTCTTGAATGTCAAAGCCGAAGGACATATTGTCGCAGTTGCAACAGCTGCGCATCCAACCTTTAAATTAAGGTGGATCAGTCGTTTGACGCAAACCACGCAAAAAAATGTCATGACGGCTTTGAAAGATACACTCGAAAACATGAAGAAAACGACTACGGAAAGCAGTATGAATGTGGAAGAGGATAGCTTTTTCGATTTGTATTCTAAAGATAATCTGAACGCCGGTTTGATTCTTGGAACCAACAGTGAAGAGGCGGAATATCAACGGTTTCTTGCAGATCAAAGGCACGACTTACAATTATTAAATGCGTATCCGATGGCAAAGAAAATATTTTTTAAGTTTAATACGCCTTTACCTTTATCTGCAGCTGTCGAGAGGTTGATTAGTTATGCCACGATGTACGACTTACCAAAGTACAATCGATTAGCAGATGGAAACTTTAAACTTCGAGTTCTAATGAAGTGTAATTCTTCATCAAAAAAGAGCCAGAAAAAAACATAACAAGCCCATCACAAGTAATTTTTGTCATTCAGTTTTAGTGATAAGAAATATGATTTTGAAAAATCATTCTCTTGCTGTCATCTATTATAGGTGACACAAATGACCCTGCCAAAAGTAGGTCATATAATTCAATAGAAATAATTATTTTTTCAGGAAAACTTCTGTCATCGTTTACAGGTGACACAAATCATCGTATTAGGAAAAAGGTGCTAGCTTCAGTTAATAGATATGATTTTTCCAGAAAACCTCTGTCATCTTTCACAGGTGACAAAAAAATTTGAACATTCCAAGTACACATATATATATATAAAAGTCGCATTTGTACTCTGGAGAGAGAGCATGGAATAGGCCTATAAGGGGAACTATGAAAAAAAACGCACTGAGCATTCTACCATACAGGTAGTGCGGAAACGAATGCATTGTGAAGTATGAATAGGAAATAATATTTAATAAAAATCATATTCAATATGTAATTAAATGTATCAGTAAGAATAATTTCTTGTCCTGATTAAATAATTGTCTAATAGAAAAGATTAAGAGTAATCAGCCGTGAGTCGTTGTTAATTTTCTCTTTAATTGTTCACATCAATTTTCAACTTCTTTTAATTTTATTTGATTGTTAATAACAAAATTTAATTGTTATTTACAATATTTAATCGTTAATAACAATATTTAATTATTATTGTTAATATTTAATTATTAATAACACCATTCAATTGTCATTCACAATTTTCAATTATTAATGAAAATATTCAATTGTTATCAGCAATATTTGTTATTCTAATATTCAATTGTTATTAACAATATTTAATTCTTATTCACACTATTTGATTGTTAATAACAATGTTTGATTATTAATAACAACATATAGTAGAACCATGAAAAGAGTGGTCTCGATTTGGTGTCTAATCTCCCGCCTCCTAATAAAATTTTATGGGGACGCGACATTAGACACCAAATCGAGACCGCTCTTTTCTTGGTTCTACTATAAATCGATGCAAAAATCAATTTATTATTGAAAATATTCAATGCGATCAATAATTAGTTTTTCCTACTGTAATATTCATTTCGATATTACCAATTACTCAGTTATTCAAAACTTTTGTGCTTAAATTAGTCATTAATTAAGTAATTGGAAATTTCAGAACTTCGATTATTAATTTCTCGTCAATTGGTAATTTTAAAATTCCATTATTTAGCATCAAATTATTTTATAATGTCTCAACCTTCATCTTTCATTGCTCGTCAATTAGTAATTCCAATAATTTAATTTTCGATTTTTCATTATTTTTCAATATGTAGTTTCCGATTTTATATTGAGTTTCAATTGATATTTTTCACTTCTCAACTAAAATTTTCTGTGTAATCTGTAATTTATTTCAAAAATGTTACGAAAAAAAATATTTTTGCCCATCACTGGATTATTTATGGTAGTTCGGGAACCTTTAACCAATCCCGTGGTTGGTTGATTTTATTTGTTCTTTAGTTCTTTTGTTTTTATTTGATTTGTTTTGTTGGCCGGACACGAGCCCCCTCTACAACCTACACAACTGAGGGCCAGGATATGACACATGACACATTAACATTTTATCTTGTAAGTGATTTTGTTCAAGTGAAAGAAAAAATTATACGCTAGAAAGACTCAACTATGTTTAATAAATCATCTTTTCAATTGTTTATGACATTTTTCATTGTTTATACACGAGTAATAAGTTCGCATTTATTTAACATGATGTGTAACGTTATTTGAGTAAAAACAAAAAATGTACGCAGAGAAACAACTCAAATACGTCAAGTGGATCCCATTTTCCATTGTTTTTAACAAATTCAATTGTTACGAGCAGAAGGAGTAGGTTTTCATGCATTCTATATGGTTTGGAAGTTTCTTTTATCGAAAGAAAAGCAAACGCGTTGAAAAAACTCACAGACGTCGGGTAGATCCTGTTTTCCATTGTTCATAACAATTTCATCTGTTATAAACAATAAAAACGAAATCTATTTGACATATTTGAGTTTTTCTAACGTGTAACCATTTCTTTTACGAAAATAGAGTCACTTACAAGGAAGAATATATAGGAAATTTTTTTTTATTAGAAATATATTGAATTTGTTATAAGCGGAATGGAGAAAAACCTACATCACCAAAAATGCAAAGTTACGTTGGAATGCCAATCTTTTTCGTTGATGTGTCAATTTTATGACACTACACTTGGTATTTGGGAGTGGCTTACTTTTCAATTTATAAACGTACCATGTAAAAACTATGTAGGTCAGTTTATTACACTCAGAGAAATTTCTGGTTATCTTAACTATTTGACCACAGTACCAATATTATATTTAATATCATTAATACAAACTTACTTCATAAACGTGTAGGAATCTAATTCGATATCTGGAATCCCCTCAATTGAAATATACACCTGACATATTATTCATTGTCGCATGACTACCTAAAGTGTTACCACATTCAAAGTCATCTTCATATAAAAATAATGGAAATGTAAGTTTATCGGGATCATTTTCAATTTTCTTCTTCCAAAATTCTGTTTGAATGATATTAGAAATTTTTTTTTACAGCTTTAATTTGTCTATATAATTGATAGTCTCATTTAATAAATCTGGCACCTCAAACAATTTTGTCAAAATTTCTGCTAATAAATTTATTGTACCGGTATTTTTAACGTGCGTTGACGTTTTTGATTTAGCTCCTTCTCGGTAACCAAAAAAAATTTCACTTGAATTAATAAAGCTATTACGTTTTTTCAACGTTGATGAAAATTTATGTTTGGTATTCAGTTGAGAACAGCTTGATTGTAAATCGTTAAATTTTATTTCAATACTCTCAGCGACAGACTTATTAATGTAAGCCATGACTAATTGTTTTGAAGAATTTATTAATTTACTGTTCACTACATTATTGAATTCAGTAATAATCTGCTCGGATCCCTTATGAATCATTTTAGTATTTCCATAAAACATAATAGCTATTTCTAATGCATTTTTAAAAAAAAACGGAGAATTTTTAATCTCATCATCAGCACTGGTAGGATTTGATTCGATTTCCATTAATTGTACGTTATCATTAACTATAGGTTGTAAGTATGTATTTGACTTAATATCGTTTGAATTCTCTCCTTTTAGGTGATATTTTCTGTAGTGATTGTAAAGACTACTGAAATTATTATAATGTCTATGACATGAACTTTCCGGACAACCATAACTAACAAATTTTACATGATGATCAGATGCGCAATGTTTTTTGATCAATTTTGATGATATTAATTCCATACATATAGTGCAACAGATATCTATCTTAAATAAAATGCTTATTAACTGGAATTTTCTATTATCGATAATGACATACACTGCATCTAACTTCGTAAAAGGTCCAACAATAGCAATAAATGGCTGTAAAGTTGAATTTTTCTTGCCAATTAAATCTCGTTGTTTATTTAAACGTGTTTCCAGATCAGTGATTGTCTGTAAAAAGCACGAAAAATTTTTATCATTAAAATTCAAAAAATGAATCGATAAAGTATTATAACAATATTTAAACTTACATTTATCCATAGGATAAATGCATCGCTTTTTTCTGTACTCAATGGTTTCCAAAATTATCTTTGCTGCTCTAAATGCACTAGCGACCTTAATAATATTGACATGTATATTTATCCATTTCTTTTCTAATGATTCAACGCTAACTTGCAGTTTTAATAATTTTAAATTTAGCTCAATCAATTTTTCTCCAAACGGTGGATTTAATTGTGAATATTTATCAAAATATTCACCGACACACAAACTCTTTCCCCGACGAAAGTTGTGCGTCTGTTCCCACGAAATCAAAATCTTGTCACTGTCGTTAACTGTTAAGGTACTTAGCTCTTTAATATACGCTTCAAAGTCTCTTTATTCGCTGTGGACAATTCTTTATCTTCATTCTTATAACTGTTGAGTGTTGTCGGTTTAATCTCCTTCAATATATCCGTATACTTGTAATACAATTTTCCAGAAGCCGATTTTTTATCCGAAGCACACCAATACCACGTCGTCCCGTCCTCTTCAGGCCATATGATTTGTATTTCTTCGGACTATTTTATAAATGTATCTCTATACCGTAAAAACGTTGGCGCGAAAAAATGACTTTTCGCAAATCGTTTGATACCAAACGATTGCTTAACAAATGCTCAATTAAAATCAAAAATTGCTCCAGTTCGAAAATGAATTAGTTATAATTTATTTGCAATTAAAAAACACAAAAAATCTAAATTCGCAATATTTAATTTTACAGAAAGTTTTGATGAGATTGTTTGGTGTCAGAAAATTGCTCCTGAGCTGTTTAATGATGCTCAATTTCCGAATGTTGAAAAAATAGTATAATTAATAAATTATTGAAAAAACAGAATGATAATCATGGACTACAGCCCCAGTGTGACGTCACCAATGGTGAGGCAGCCGTAATATTGCCCCCACTCTATTAGTCGATGGTGAGGATGCGTAGTTGACATGCTGTTGTAGAGAACAGTAGATGACGGTCATTTTACATTATTAGTGGGAATTACATCTTTTGGCTATAGTTGCACAAGCTATATAGTGATGTGACAGGTAAAGTAATGGCTGATTGACCGGCTAAATATCCGGTTAAAAAACCACGGTAATGTATTATATTTTACCTGCGCAGAAGGTATCTGCACACCGGTGCAGTAGGCATTCGCGCATAACCAGATATTGAGGATCTCTCTTTCCATTTGGTTTGTGCTAACAGTGAAGTTACTTCTGATTGTTTGTAAGTATTTTACATTAATTAATAATCAATTTAATGAAAATAATTTTTTTAAATTCATAAGCTCAAGACATTAGTTCAGGATCTATAGATTTTTTCATTTTTCTATAGACTGATAGACGTCTAAATATTGGATAACGGATCACTTACTCTAAAAAGAAATTCGGGGACGCCATTGTATGTCACTGAGGCACGAATAGAACATCTCCATTATCTCCATACATCAAAAATATATTTTTTAGATTTAGTAAGTAATACTTAATAATTGATTATCTCAACTCTATTTTCATAAATTTATACGTGTATTTTTATAGTGTCAATTAATTTTTATGTTATTTAATAGATATTGGCTGCATTTAACAATGCCTAAACGAGAGAGTCTTGTTTGGCAATATTTTAATGTGGTACCTAAAACTGAAAGTAATGCTAATTATAAAATTGGAAGCTGTAAGTTTTGCGGTATCAATTACGTTTCCAATGCTTCTCGCATGGAACGGCATTTAGTTTTTAAATGCAAAACAGCTCCAGCCGACGTGAAATCTTTATTCTCAAATAATTTAATGGAAGTAGATGATTCAGTCACTGATAATGATGAAGTAAATCCAAAATATGTTGAGGTAAGTATTTAAAACTAATCGATTCAGATTTTAATGAGTATGAAATCATTTATTGCTACATAACAAATAAATTAATTATAAATTTTAAAAAAATGCTAAAAACTAATTTAAATTTGGCTAAACTATTTACAAAATGAATTTTAAGAGAATACTGGATCATCTGCACCGCTTCCTCAACGTCGAGTAGCTCGCAGTCATGGGACTAACACGAATTGTTTCATTGACACTATGCCAGTAACAACAAAAGGAAAACTCGATGCTGCTTTTGCACGTGCTGTCTATGCTTCAGCTGTTCCTCTTGCAATAACTGAAAATATTTACTGGCAATAATTTTTTAAGTTGTTGAGGCCAGCTTACACACTTCCATCTCGACATCAATTATCAAAACCATTGCTAGATGTAGAGCATAACCTAATTCACTTAGAAATAACTAAAACAATTCAATCAGCTGATTCATTGACTGTCATGTTAATATGTTAATATACTTTTTTCCACACCTCAACCAGTTTTTCGGTCAGCTGTTCAAACGAAAGATAATTCTTGTACTGCTACCTATATTTCTCATATACTCGGACAAGTTATTCGTGAAGTTGGAGAAGATAAAGTTCATGGACTTGTTACAGATAATGCAGCAAACATGAAAGCTGCTTGGGCTTTATGCGAACAAAGATTTCCACATATAATTACATATGGTTGTGCTGCTTACGGCATTAATCTTGTTATAAAAGATATCGTCTGTAACAGACATTCTCAACAGTGTCAACGATGTTGTTAATTTTTTCCGTAATCGTCATATGGCGAAAGAAATTTTGATAAAAATTCAACTTCAACAATACAAGAAAGCGATTGCTCTTCTCCGACCAGTTGAAACTCGTTGGGGATCATATTTTCAAACTCTTTCTTGTCTTATTCATTCACGAAATGCATTGCAAATCTCCATTCATCATCAAGAGATAATAAGTATTATACCTGCTGGTGTTAGACGAAATATTAGCGATAATGATCTTTTTTGGAAGATGGTTCAAAATCTCCATGATTTACTTAAAGAACCAAGTAATCTAATAAGAGACATTGAAGGAGATCATCCTAATTTGTCGTATTTTGCTATTCGAACAAGAAAAATGTTTGATTTTCTGAACAACAGTTTGTATTTCTTGAGTGCAGAGGAAGAAGACTTATTAAAACAGAAATTTGTTAATCGTCAAGAATTTTTAAGTCATCCAGTTCAATTAGCAGCTTATTTACTAAATCTCAAATGCAGAAATAACCCATTAGATGAAGCAGACGAACAAACAGCTATAAACTTTATTCATCAATGAGCTGAATTATTTAAACTTGATGTTATGAAGATAGGTGTTGATATCTGTAAGTAATTTATCAAACAAATATTAAAATAAATATATTTGTATCCATACTTTCAGATGAAATATATTTTAAATTGTTTATTGAATTATAGGTGAATACATAGGCAAATCATCTATTTGGGCAAATGATAAAATTTGGGATGCTGTACCGAACATGGATCCAGTAGTATGGTGGAAAGGATATTGCAGCCGACGAGAATTAACGAAAATTGCAGTCATTTTTCTCAGATTCCTGTGGACTTCTGCAGCATGTGAGAGAAGTTGGAGTACTTAAAGCAATGTTAAACTTAAAAAAAGAAATCGGCTAGAGGTTGATCGAGCAACGAAGTTAGTATCCATTAAATGTAATCTTCGGCTCCTTGCACCGCAAAAAAATAAACCTAAAAAGAGAGTTGAAATTGGAGATAACGTTCCTTTGAATGATCGCTGCAGCGATAAAAGTAGTACTGAATATGAAGATGAATAATGGCTTGACGACAATTGGAATGGTGATGAATGGGCTATTAGGGAGTGTGTTAATGATAATAGTGCTTCAGCTGCCTAAAGTATCATTTATATAATTTTAATTGCTTTATTTTTATTTTTTTATTGTGATACGGACTAAAGAGTATTACTGTTGAAACGTATTGTGATACTATTCAAACAAAAAATGTATCTTGATGTTATTTATATAATACATTTTATAATAAAGAATTATGATAGTCTATGAATTAATAGTCCATTTTTTATCGTTATTCTTTTTTTATTTATTACCTTTTTTCAGGTAATTTTTCAATACATTCACTTACTTAGATTTTATTCTTTCAGTTTATAGAATATTATATATTTAAATTTTTGCGGTGGCCGCCATCTTGTAGCGCTATTTTGATGAATAAATAGCCAGTTAATTTACTGATTAATTAACCAGTAAAATAGTCACTAACGGAAAAAAGTGGTAATTTTACATTACTAAAGCTATATATATGACCTGCGGAGCGGGCGTGTATCAGCTAGTATATATAGATACAGTTATATAGTTCGTTAATCCTCAATAACCAAATGACTCATCTCTTTCCACCATAAGCGAAACAAAGTAAACACTTTTTGGCCAATGTAACTACACACAGATAACCTCTACACTCTGGAAAGTAAAGTTGATGAATAGATTCCAACTATTGAGATTGATTATATGGAATAATATTATAAAAAAAAATAATCTTTTTTTTGACAACTTAGAACAAAAAAAAATCTAGTGATATTTCGATGATAATTTTCTTTTGATTTTGTCTTATTAGAATATTAATTTATTGAATGAAATTTTCATTAGTGGCATTTTACATGATTTAGACTTTATTTTTAGACTAAAAATCAAAAATGTACTTGCGAATAGACTAAATGATTGGAAATTTTGGAAAACTAAATGAAACCCGCTTAAAAAATTGTATTCGATTAACTTGCAAGTTCTAATATCTCATTATAAAATTATACTTAATAAAATTCATTTACGCAAAAAATTGTTCATGAACTATTCAACAATGCTCAATGATTAGATTGAAAATTAATGATCAAATGAATTAATTGGTTTTTTAAATCTATTATATTAAAACTTCTTTTACTGAAACATCCAAAAATAATAACAATAAAATTTGAATCTGCAATGAATTGTAACCTATTTTATTTTCATAAAATGTGTATGTGGTGAATAATTGCCCACGAGATACTTACGAGTTTTCTACATTTCGGAATGGAATACAATAGTTAATTAGTTTTACCAGGGTAGAATACAATGTATGTATGAATGAAAATTTATTTATGTATTTATTACTATAAAAATGCAAAAAGTGAGGATAACAGCTGTAATTTACAGGTTCAATTTTCAGTAAGAAAATGAACGAGTTATTTTTTTATTTATTCGATGAAGACAAGAATACAACATTCTATTGAGCAGTAGATTACAGTCAAGTTTATATATTTTCACTACATGTATTTTTTACTCTATCTACTTCCAATTGATTTAATTTGAGAATATTAGAATAGTCATTATTTACTTCATCATTATTCATCTGATTTTTATTACTATTGTTATGTCCGACATTATATTTAAGATATTTTTTTTTTGTTCCCCTCCTTTTTTTTTGACGATTATAACATAACCTTTTTATTATTAATACCTTTTGTTTTATTTTCAGAAAAATACAACAAAACGCATAATCAATCCACCAATGTGCTGACAAAATAATCTTTGCATTCGACAGAAATTGAGTTTCGCGTTTCCTCATGAGAAAATTAATTTCCCATGCGAAGACCCGAAGCCCTTGCTTAACGCAAAAATTATTTTGTTTAAATTTTAGTTTCTCAAGCTGACTAATCTGAAAACAGTTGTTACCCAACTACCTTACAAAGTATATTCTATATTTAAATGAAAAATTACTTTGTAACTACTTTTTGATAAAAGGTTGAGATTCCAAGCGCTTACGATATCTTTATCGTTCCGGTCTTCCTGGAAACCCTCGGTGACTTAGGCCAAGTACCGAGTCTACCTGTAGACTAAACAATTTTAATCGAGGCTTTTTCGTCACTGACCAGAGATTAGTCAAGACGGCCCGCGCACTTAGCGTCGCGAGAATTTTATGACGTAAGTTTAATTTACGACGTCCGGCGAGCAACCCAGCTCAATCTTCTATTGTCGAGTTCAGAAATTTTCCAAAACTAAAATCTACAAGTAATCTATAATTAACCAATAGTATTCATACACCTAATCCAAGTTAATATAATACAAACATATATATATATATACATATTTTCTCACAAGTTTTGAGTGTAACTTTTAAAATATAAATACAATAAACTCTATAACGAGACAAACTGGTGCAAAGTTCATTAGTGCCCCTCTGGATCACTTTTGATCTTCTGCAGCAGGTTCCAGCTTCTTATCGTCTGTCATTGCCGTGTAGGATAATCTACTTCGAAAAAGTAAAGTGAACCATTTCCTAGATTCTCTCCAAAGAACAAAGTCACTCGGCGGAAAGGCGTTAGAAGGATAAAGTTTCTTCTAAACGATCCCAGAAATAGAAATTAAACGATAGGAGAAATCTGTAAGTTTTTTTAAATTTCGTTAAAATAGAAAAGATTTCGGAGAATTATTGAGGAAATCATCTTTTAGACATTTTATTGCTTTGGAAAACCCACGTGGCGAAAAAGCAATAAAAGTTTAAAAAAGAGTGCGTGACGAAAGAAGAGCATTAGCTTTCCAAAAAAGGAAAGGACCATGTGAAGGGACTTGTGCGCGCCTGAAGGAAGGGACTTCTAATAATGTCATCCTCGACTAAATATATCCGTGAGATTTGATGCATTAGTCAGTTGTCGGAAAAGCAAGATCGAGATCAGATCATCGTGAAACATCGCTCGAAAATTGTAAGTCTTATTTTGTCTTGTATCAATAATTTTGTTGAAGTTAATAAATTTTTATGTGAAGCCAATGTAATTTTTAAAATTGTTAACAACAAATATTTGAATGAATTCGCGAATTAAAACGAGAATATTACGCTGACTGGAGCATCAACGGAGGACCAATTAATTTTAATACATTTTCACCTGAGCAAAGAAAATCATCTGTTGGTAACGTTTTTATTGAATTCTTTTAATAATTTTCATTTAATAAACTTTGTTATTGTTTTATATAAATCACACATTTTTACTTTCTCTATCGAAGATCCCCTCTTCCCTGTCTATTGGTCGAAAGGCTAGGACTAAAAAAAGGAATTTAAAGTCTCTAAGGTTAAGTATATGTATCTCATATTGACACCTTTAAAGAGCAAAATTACATAACATTATATATTCTATTATAAACTTTCAAACCTATATCAGCATATTATCATATTATGATTATATACTATTAAAATATTAAACAATAAAGCATAATCGTCTAATTACAGCTTTTCACAATAACATTACCGTTAGATCAACGATATCCTTGTGTATCAACAATCAGATCTATGGTTTTCACTTGTTTTTCTCTGCGAGATTAATTTTAAATGCACATGGTCGGTCGTTTATATTCAGATATAAGACAAGTGGCGCGAGAATGAAATCTATACTCTCAACCGTTAAGTTTCTGACGTCATTTTTTTTTTTTTTTTAGAAAGGTTCATTTCATCTGGATAAACAAAGGAATCTTTTACTTTTTTCGTTTGTGACGTTATTTCTTCGAAAAAGATATGACGTATTATTATTATTCTGAGAAAAACCCAATACAAGTGAAGAGAAAAAGGAATCTATACCGTCGACCGTTAGGTTTCTGATATTTTTTTTTAAAAAGGTGTATCTGATACGGATGTATAAAAGAATTTTTATTTGTTGCTACTATGACGTCATTTCTACGAAAAGCTAACGAAGAGGTTGAATCGAACAGAGATGATGTCTAATTCTAGTAATCACGAGACACTACTAGTGGCGTTGCTGTTGTGGCGGGTAAAAAATTCGAGTTTGAATTATTTTTTACTTGCTGGTAATTGTTATCGATCTCAGGTGGTCACTATTTCAGATCTTTTCCACTAGATGGTACTGCTGTTACGGTTGGAAGAAGAGAAATTAAGCAATTAATTTGTTATCCGTTAGAGGGTGCTACCAGTAAATGCCAAAAAAAAAATTTAAATTAAAAACAATTTATTTTATAATCATTGACATGAATTTGATTGTAGAACATGAACATAATTAAATGTACACTATGTTGAATTAATTAACTTGCTTTGTGGAATCGTCTGAAATATTGTCTTCATGTGATTCAATGAATTTTAAGTTATTCCATTCTCCTCCGAAGTAGTGAAGTGTTAATTTATCGCGTTCGACGACGTCCAGGAACATGTTGAACGCACTATCATCTTTGAATGCTTCTACCAATCTTTTCGGTAGAAAAACGATGAATTCATTATTTAATGTTGCAATGACTGCATCACTATGCTTTGCTTTCACTTTTTTCAGCCCTGTCACTTTATACGGCTTTGTTGTTTCCAATTCTGCCATTTTCTCCTTAGGTTTTCGCGTATTTTTGGTGATGCTGTTGATGTAATCCATGTTTATCGAACAATGCACTATTGAATGTTCACTCAAAGGTATTCACTTAGCTTTGAATTCAATTATGTCTGTGGCTAAACTGACTTGTCAGAAGTCTTTTCTGTTTTATATATGTGCCACACTTCAGCGGTCAATTTTGGAAACACATTTCCTAACAACGCAATTTCTTTAGTCTTGTGATTCTCAGAATAATACGTCATATCTTTATAGTGAAAACTCTATGTTAACTTTTCGAGAAAATGACGTCATAAAACAAACATTTCTTTCGTTCATCTAAATTAGATAAACCTCTCTCTCTCTCCCTCTCTCTGACGTCAAAAATTTAACGGTCAAAGGTATAGATTTTATTCTTCCACCACTTGTCTCATATTTTAATAATATTAAGTGTAGAATAAAGATTGGTAAATTGTTGAGTGAAGTAAATATGGAGTTTAAACCACCGGAATAACAACGCTATTGAGTTAAAAATGTTGGTAATAATTATCGCCTAGTGATCAATAGTTGTGACAGGTCGTAAATATTTGAAAGAATTTAAATTCTTCACCCGCCACAACAACAGCGCTACTCTATATAATAGAAAGGTTTTGGGTAAGCAAGTACTATACTGACGCTACACCATCTGGACTCAAATTTTATGAATCGAACTAGCATCGACGTTGTTGAGAATTAAGCAATTCGCAATTCCAATAATCAGCTGATAGGAACATTGGCGGCCATCTTGGCATCAGGTTGATAATCAATCAATCAAATAATCAATCATTCAATTTCTAGTCACTCATTTGACTAATTTTACTGGCCATTTTGACTAACTGAAGTTCCTGTCGTTATTCTTTTTCTGTTTTCATTCACGTGTGCACGCCATTCTAATTATTGTCAAAACAATCTACAATTTCTAAGTCAATCATCAGTTTTTAGGCATTTCTGGAAGGACAGAAATATTCAGCACTTGATTTTTTAAGTAAATCAAGTGTTTTAACCGAATCAGTGTCGCAACGAAGAGCACGATCGCCTAATTTCTTTAAATAAGAATATAATTTTGAGCAAGCTTGGGCCGTTGTATGAGCTGCAATGACAACATTTGTCGTGGGGTGCAATTCGAGAAATTCTTCTTTTTGTACATGTGAAACATAAAAAACAGAAATATTAACACAATGTAAACATGTAATATCAATTTCAGGCTTCTTTAATGATTCCATAAGTTCCGCACGATCGGCAACAATCACCGTTTGTGTAAGATTTTCGCGTTGGCCAAATTCATCCCAGAATTCAAAAATCATTTTGCGACTGATCTTAAACCAGGATTATACATTATTTTATCAGCCTCTAATTTGATACCTTCAGCTTTTTCATGATTTTCTATGTATAATTTTTGATTAGTAGAATGACTTTCGCATGACGTTGGCCAACTGCTTGCCTTTTGCTTTATTTTTAAAAAAGTGTTGATGTCGTCAGTGAAAAAACTACGTACACCTGTACCCATGTTATATCGAATCATCTTGTACTGCCATATTTTCATCACTTTTACAACTCGATAACCTTTTTCTATAGCTTTACGTATTTCGTTAACGACCCAGGTACCTTGTAATACACGTTCAGCAATATCGTTATGATAACAATGATCCTGGTGACTCGTTTCGGCTCAGGTCCTACATAATGCAAAAAGAAGTTTACCGTGAAATCTTGATGGTAAAACAGGATGTAAAAGATCACGGGGTGGTAAAATTGAACATTCTACAAGCCCCTCAACAGCAGAAAAATTATTTTTATTTATTAGCGGCACTCCAATTCTTCTATTAATGTATAACCTAATGAACGTATTCTATCTGAAGTAGCACGTGTTAATTCTAAGCGTTGATTATAGGTTTCACCGTGACGAAGTTTTTTATCTCTATTTACACGGTAACACAGAGGGCACCCATGCTAATGAAAACCGTGAAATTGGAATACAATATTTTCTTGAGTCTCTGGATTATGATGATAACCGTCTACTAAAGTACCACAGGATAAGCAGATTTCTTTGCGACGAGTGGCATGAGCTATCATATAAGTGCGTTTTTGTTTCTGAAAAAATAACCATGAAATAGCTATACGTGATTGATTAGAGGACTATCAATACGCGCCCCGGGGCAGTAAAATGCCTATCGTATTAGCTTTCAAGAATTTTTTTCAAAAAATTTTTGAACATGTTGATGCTAATGTGCAGCATTCAGTGAAAGGACATACGTCACCACATTTAAGTGTCATATATATTTTTAGACGAAAACATTTTTCACAAATTTGTATTTGTATTATATTAGATAACAGATAGTGCAGTCACTACCAGTATCAGTAAGGCTCACGGATTCTTTGAGTAAATGTTTGTCATAGTAGCTATCACTAAAAGAATATCTATTACATTGATGACACATGCGCGATTTTACAGGCGTGCAGCCAGGTGAGCTGCCGCACCAAGAACATTTCGAATGATAACGAGGCAATGCTGGAGGTGTAGAATAACTTTTATTGCGGGCTGAACGAAAAGAACGTGCGCCAATTGCAGCGCTCAGATTTAATATTGGTTCAGAATGATGCGTTTGTTGATAATATAGAATAAATAAAGTTCTAATAATACTGCCCTGACTTTCTTCAAACACGCCTCGACCGTCAAATAAAGGGGGTTTTCTTTTTCCTAATGTATAGAATTCATAAACGACAATAGCTGTACCTTAACGAGCAAAATATCGCTGAAAAGCATTTATTTTATCAAGCCTACAGCTATCACGAGGCATTTTACCATCGGTTTTGCTCACCGACTGTAAGGCTGCATCGCGCTGTAAGTTACATCGTCTATCGCACAGTGTTTTCCACCGTTTTCGTAATATACCACTATTCAAACCACCAGCACTCTGAGCAATTTTTCATAGTAAGTCCCATAAGTCGTGACTTGTATAATGTTGTGGCGGTCTGAAATAAGTCCAAATTGGACCTGCTGTCAATCTTCCATAATTAATACTAAAGCCAACCCCATCACGACCTGTGCATGATTGCCTAATATTCGTTGTAACGTCAGTTAAAGCACCCTCGAACAATTCTAAATGATTTTGATTATTTGGTGGCTCTGTTATTTTTATAAGACATTCTTTACTCATAACTTGAAATTTTTTTGAATTTTCTACGCGTTCTCTATCGATAATAAAACGACGATCTGGTGAGTAGGCGTCAGCAAAACTTTTTGATGATACACTTGGCAATACGTTGTTTTGTTCTAGTGACTTCTATAGTTTTTTCGCTACTGCTCTGGTTATGCCTCCGCTGTGATAAATATCTATAATTTGATAGTTGGAGACAGCATTATTCCTCACGCGGGCCCCAATAGTTATCATAACCTACACGGATTCAATAATTATACTCGTTAAAAAAGTAGCTTAAAAACAAAAGAATAATTCCTTTCAAAGGATGATGCCACTGATAAACTTTGTTGCCGAGGTTGCTCAGTGTTATCGTCGTCTGATAAAACAGGGATTTTATCTTTACTTTCTTCAAAATATCTGCAGAAGATAGCGGCTCAGGGGCTGGGTGTAATGCTTCTGAAGGCATGTCGACATCTGTTTCGTCTTCAGTATCGAGTCTGTTAGGGATGCTGATGTTACAGCTGCATTGTGAATAAGAACAGGAGATTATAGAAGCACTGTCACCGGCAGTACACCAAGGTCCATTATACTCAGTATTAATTTGATCAACATAATTGACATTAAACCACCGACCTCTGGTTTAATAACCTGTGGTGGTGCTCTATAAGCTTGGATCCAATTAGCCATTACACTATCACAAGTAACACCAGATGATGTTGATGGTTGTAGACACTCGATGTCATTAATATCACTAACTGCACTAGTGATACCAGTTGAAGTAGATAGTTGTGGATGCCCAATTTTTTCAGCGGTACTGAGTTCAATAATTTTGTCTTTAATTCGAGACTCTTTACCTCCTTCAGGGGCAATGTTTTGTCTAACTTTTGACCCCGTAGCTTCTTCTCCATCGCTGTGTTCGTCATCCTCGGAATCAGAAGTTAGTGAAATATATTCACATCGCCTTTCTATAACAATAATGGCATTAAGTGATCTTCTAAACATATGATTTGTAATGGCTTACAAAACAATTATGAATAATATCTTTAATAGTTGAGAAACGGTAAAACACAGGTAGCGTTACCTTTATCACTGCTAGTCAAAGCATGTGCCACTGCACGCATGATACTAAAATTTAATGTAGGTGAACCACGTTCGTGCGCTCGAGCAAATGAGCCCCAGGACACTAGTAATATGAAACTCCTTAATAAACGTAATAGACACAGTCGGGATTAATTACCCCAACTCTCAAGGCGCGATTCAGCGTAAAAACAAGAAATCGCCGGTGATCGATCACGTAAATATCGAACAAGATTTCATAATCCTACTAAAGAGCTTCTTTTGCATTAGCCATTACAATTGATACTAGCTGCATTGTCAAATTATTACAAGGCCGAGAACACTCTCACTTTGATACTTTTCCATTACTGACTGTTCAAAAATTAGGCATGAAAATGCAGCCGTTGTTTTCGTTGCATTTACAAATTATTCTCATAGGAATGAAAATATAATATTGTCTCTAAAAATTTTTACACATTCTGAAATATTGTACATCCTGCACAAGCACGGCTTGAGAAATAAAATAGAGACATAATAAACGAATCTCCAAGCGGTCTTACGACTGCAAAGATCATATTCAAAGCTTTGGATCATTTACTGTGAATACCTTGACTTAAAATATGAAATATTAAAACTGATATTGTTGCAAAAATCATGAATTTGAAGCTTCAAATTACATAGCCAGGTCAGCGGGTGTTACGTCATGGCATTAAATTATTATAACATTAAAGAGACAAATCAAAGAAGACGTTCGAGTCTAATCAAGTTGATGTTTTTTTTAACCAAAAATGTGTATCACCGCCTAATAATTTATGCACCTATGGGGCCACCATTGAAACACTGTCAAATTATGGACGAGACGCAAAAAATTCACATCTAAGCACTGTTGGCTGGGCTCAAGGTACACCCGGTGAAATGAACATTCTCGCTGATGACAATGAAGGACTGAAAAAACGTCGTCAATGTTTATCATATGGAGAAAAGTTCGATTGTCTTGGTCATTTACATTGTAACGTATCTAATCAAGAACGCTTTTCAATAAATGGCGTGGATATACGCTTACGCTTAACAAAATCTCGAGATTTATTTTGTTAAATAGATGCTTCTCACGCTGAATGCAAAGTTGACATAATTGAGGCTTCTTTGATAATAAGGCGTGTGAAAATATCACCAGGTACTTTGTTATCACATGCACGTGCTCTAACAAAAACGACAGCAAAATACCCGTTAACACGTGTGGAAGTCAAAGCGGTTTCCATACATGGAGGCGTTCATGGTGAAACCATTGACAATGTGATTCCTGGACAATTACCACGGTGAGTAATGATTGGTTTTGTTGATAATGAAGCTTTCAACGGCAATCGTAAATTAAATCTATTCAATTTGTATCATTATAAAATTAATTATTTATCCGTGTATGTCGATGGACGACAATTTTCCTCGAAGCCTTCACAGCCAGTTTTCACTAAAAATTCCATGTTTGTCGGCTACTATCATACATATTGTCAGGAACAGGAATACATTTTCTTAATTGAGAGAACGAAATTAGTCGCGCCGATTATCCAAATGGATATTGTTTATTTGCTTTTGATTTGACGCCTGATCTTTCAGCAAACAGTAATACACATTGGAATTTGATCCGCAATGGCAGTGTGCGGCTTGAGGTACGTTTTGATGACGCCCTAGCTTCAACTATAAACAGAATTATTCATGCTGAATATAAAAATATACTTGAAATTGATTCATCTCGCCAAATTTTTGTGGATTTTGCTGGTTGAGCACATTTTTGATGAAATACAATTATATAATTCAATGCAGTGTTCAGTATTGAGCTAGTCGCTCACGTTGTAATACGTTAAAAGCATAAAAAATTATGTTTATCTAATATAAAGTTTGTAATCGATATTCAAGGATTCTTCAATAAGGATGCTGATTTTTTGCCATAAGTAATAGCGTTAATTGCTCTGGAAGCAAACATCATCGGTCTCTGGATAATTTCTCCAGAATTTCCATATTCGCTATTATCAGAAGCAAAACAACACACAAATATTTTTAGTTGAATGAGTTATCAATCAGCTTTTTAATTAATTTGTTACATTAAAAAATATCCAGATCAATTCTTTCCCATTCATTCAATTATTATCAAATTCAAAACAATCTCCAATCATGATTTTCAATTTCTTATGTAACAACCTCATACTCTATTTCAGCTATTACACCAGGTGTAGGCTAAAAAGAAGTGATCTTCTAGACGTCTTTTAAATAAATTATGACATTACACATCAATGAAAAATCGTATGATTTTGTTTTTAATTTACAAGAAAAAAACGAATATTTCGAACAAAAACAAAAATCACCTAAAGATTTTTATTTATCAATTTTTGAGAAATACAACTTTTATCATTAGTAATGGTACATGAAACTTATGTACATAATTAAATTATACTTATTTCATTGGTTAACACGAAAAGAATTAATATTTACAAAAAAAATTATGTATCAATGATGATACATGAAAGTAGAATGCTGCCACTTTGGCGGACCCCACTCCCATCCCCACCACAAAGTGAGGATGAATTTGTGTCAGCCAGAGCGGTTTCACAAGGGGTGAGGGTAGGTGTTGCGTGGGGGTAAAGAATTTGAATATGAAAATTTTTATTCGTATTTAAAAAATATGATTATTGAATTTTAATTGATAACGTAGCACGAGGTGTAGTTTGGTTAAAGGGCCTTGACGAGCCATCTAGCGGCTAACGCTGTGGTATCGCTCTCGACAGGGAAGCAGCAGCTGTGTTACCACGCTCGAAAGTGAGAGTGGAGGGGCTAACGCGTGGTGGAACTGAGTCCACTTCACGCTGGCTGAACGCCGTTTCTAGTGCTCAGTCTGGCCCAGCCAGGGCCTATGCACGAGGGGCCTGTTGCTGCCGCTCGCAGCGTGGGAAAATGAGTCTAAAGAAAGCTGCGCACAAACGTGTTACTGTATTTACGGCCGCTATGCGCAGATATGTATGCGCCAACTTCCTTTTTAGCTACAGGCGTGGCGCATGAGCAGTATATTGTGCAAATGAGAGCACAATAACACTGCAACTAATAAAGGCTTTGAAAAAAGACAGCCATATGTTTGATGCTACACGGCAAGTGTATCACATGCTAATGTTTGACGTCGTTGCTTAGCAATGAGCCATGATGGCTGTCACTTATACACGTGCTTACAGCTGATAATTGTTTCGATTTAACGGTATTAAACATGTTTATTATAAATGACATAAGGTGTTTAAAGAATCGCTAAACAAAATAGATGAATATGGATTTATTAAGTTATTATTCCTATTTAAATACAATTTTATTCTTACTCAAACATATTTAAATAAATTTAAGCCCTTCACCCATAAATGTATTTTTATTATAGTTCAAACGTTTCTTTTCCATGAAGGTTTTATAATATTCAGCTACAATTCCATCGTTTTCGGAATATTTTCTACTAAAGCAAGATAAAAAGTCACTAAGTGGATAATTAATCGACATAGCATGCAAAAATATGATACAATATTGGCCGCACACTTGGGAATCTTCCTGTTGTAGATGTTTGACGGAGTGGCGGAAGTATCGACAATTCTCTCTAAGTCTCGTAAGGTGTTCTGGAATAATTGGTGGCATTCCATAGCTGTCAAAGTAGCAGCCGATGTCGTCTCGATTGACGCACATGGCAACCCAATGTTGTCCTGGTTGTTTGTGGCCATCTGTATTAACCACGAATGCTGTCGGTTTCGGCCACACCTTCGGAATGTTGTCTGCAGAATACACGCCTATTGTATGAGCCGGGATGTACTGAAGAGCTTCTATAACTTGCAACGTATTCGTTGCGTGCTTCACGATTATTATCGTCACAATTTAAATTTTGCTTGGCCGTAGAGCGACCGTAGATTCAATGTACATTGATGAATTATTTTAAAGCCAACTACGGTAATAATAAGCCGCTGACATTGAACAGTGGCCTGTAAACACGGATGTCAGAGCAGAGTGATATGAATAAACGATCCCCACAGTTGACGGGACAGTTAATGGCGGTTTATCAAACATGTCGTCGATATTTATAATTTTTTTGCACACAACCGTTTCCAACAAGCGCTTTTGCATGAAACCACGTGTATAAATCTGCACAGCATTGTGTGTGATAGCTCGTAAATTTTTGTATACAGCCTTGATTGATGATGAGCCTTTGTATCATGGTATACCATGGTGTGACATCAATAAGATATTTGCATGTTGTTTTGATTCCGATAATAATGAATAAGAAAATTTAGGAGCAATTATGCAATGGCCAATAATATTCATCTTAAGTCAAAATGATGCACACTATTTAAAATGTATTACACGGTAGACGATTAGTTCGATACTGAGCTCTTTGTTGAACAATATTACTCTACTTTATCAAAAATATACTTAACCTGCAAAATCCAAAATAATTTGCTCAGATGAATCAATTTCAAGTTTATTTTCATATTCAGCATAAATAACACAATCTATAGTTGAAGTTAAGGCGTCATCAAAACGTACTTTTAGACGTACACTGCCATGTCTGATCAAATTCCAGTGTGTATTGCTATTTACAGATCCGGTGTCAAATCAAAAGCAAATAAGCAGTAGCCACTTGGATAGTCCATACGACTGATGCAATTTCCTTCATTAAGGAAATCTATGCCTGTTCCTGAGAACAATGTGTGATAACAATCAACATATAGAGAATTTTTAGTAAAATCCGGCTGGAGAGGTTTTGAAGGAATTTGACGACCATCGACATATAATGACAAATAACTAATTTTATAATGATGAAAATTAGAAGGATTCAATTTTGGATCACCGTTAAAAGCTTTGTTATCAACAAAACCTACGATTATTCGGCGTGGTAATTGTCCTAAAATAACATTGTCAATTGTCTCACTGTGAACACCACTATGTATAGAAACAGCCTCAACTTCTACACGTGTTAAAGGATATTTAGCGGTAGTTTTCGTAAGAACTTGAGCATGTTAAAGCAAAGTACTCGGGGATATCTTCACCCACCTCATTATCAGAGAGGCTTCAATTATTTCAACTTTGCATTCAACTACTGAAGCATTCATTAAACAAAATGAATCTCAAGATTTTGTTAAACGTAGTCGTGTTTCAACACCGTTTATTGAAAAACGCTCTTGATTAAATACATCACAATGTAGATGGCCAACTAAATCAAAGGTTTTCCCATATGCTAAATATTGACGCCGTTTTTTCAAGCCGTCATTTTTATCTGTAAGACTATCCATTTCACCGGGCGTGTCTTGAGACCATCCAACAGTACTCAGATGAGAATTTTTTGCATCACGACCATAATTTAAAAGTGTTTCGATGTATGCTCTATAAGCATATGAATTATTAGGCGGTGATACACATTTTTAATTGAAATAGACATCAACTTGATTGAACAGAGAATGCATAAAATTATTTATAGGTCCAACATTAATATCTGATGTTTTTTTTGGAGCACAAGCAGGTTGTAATGATTCACGGGCTGAAATTTTGACTTTTAAATTTAACATAGTATTATTATAAATTTAACAAATTCGATTGGTGAATTATCTGTTAATGATGAAATTGGTTTATAAAAGACCCATTGAGAACCCTTAATTGTTGTTTGTGTCGGTGGAACAGAAAATAATTCAAGCTCTGTTTTTGCACACTCACAAGAATCAACATGAAGAAAAGCTATTATGATCATTTAAATACATCTGCTAGAGGTCGTAATTTCTTGCGAACTTGTTTCTTGATCTTTTTTGTTTTCTTTACCTATTTTCTTTTAATCTTAGAGGCTTTACGTTTCCTCTTTTTTCCTTTACAGAGCTGTTTTTTTGATTTTTTTACTTCTTTAACAGAGCATTTTCTTCTCTTTCGAAAACAGATGTTCTCTATACGGCTGTCATGGAGCAACTGTTGATTCAGTGTTGAACCTAGCGGTATATAGCCCGAACCGCTCATCAAGTTATCAATTTTTTCAGTGGCTTTTCGTTTTAAATTTCGGCCAGACTCGCGTAAACGCGCTCGTGCAGATTCTTTGAATGATAGTCCATTATCAAGGACATCGTTAGCAATACTCAATCCTGATTCCAAAGCTTCTTTACCTATAATTTTTGCACTACTTTTCAGAAAAGGCAATACAGACCTAAATAAACCCCCTAAAAAACTGCCGATGCCATGCCCGCGTTGATTAGGTGTTCCAATGTAAATTTGACTAATACCGCTGCATCCACCACGCCCAAAACCGACTTGTGGAATACCATAGACAGTTTCTTGATACATGTTTATCTTAATTTTTTGAAATGTAACGTTACAGTCAACGTACCGTGTTCAAATGGTATAGCTTGACCAAATTTATCTCTTATATCTATCTCTATTGTACGAATATCTGGCTTTAAAAGAGAGATGTAGAGCAGTGTTGGAAACAATTTTATGCCCATTGAACAGGTAAATTCAAAAAATTCATTGGAATGCTTATTTTTTCTGGAGACGCACCCCACTCGCCAGTTAATTTGAGAGGTTGGGATAGCTGTGTAATAAAGTGCGTTGTGGTGTTATCAGGAAAATAAAGCATGCTACTATTACTGGGTAAAACTATGTGGAACTCGTCGTTTTGTAACGCTATTTTTATTTTTGCTGTTTCGATTCTCGACCAACTTTTGATAGTTCTTCTGCATAGAAAATACCGTCGATATCTCGATGATTAAGATCTTGAAGTATGTAAACGGGTGGTTGGCGGCTCGTTGATATGCGAATAATTTCGAAAATTTCTTCACTCCAACCGCTTGTATATCCGTTCGTGAAAGCTGCTTTTGCCTTACTGACGCGAACGAGATCACTAACACTATATTTAGACTTTTTGATGCTTTCTTGGAACGTTTACTGTCCTCATATCTATGCTTTATGTTTGAGAAAGCTGCTAACTCATTGTTAAAATCGATTTCAACAGGCATGAGTTTTGTAGCACTATGTTTAGTATTATTGTGAGCGGCGACAATTTTTTGTAAAACGTTAATGTACCGTTTTGTATGTGCGTATGTTAAATAACGCCACATTCGCTATTTCGAAGTACGATTAAATCGTTCAACAACAGCTGCTTTGACATCCGGATCTCTTACAGTTCTAAAAAAAATTTCTCTTCTATTTAAAACTTTTTGAAAATCAGAGCCCCAAAATTCTCTGCCGCGATCTGTCTGTAGTATGTGTGGTAATCTTTTATTACTACGCTTGAAAACACGCTCCATTGCTCGAACGACAGTTATACTTGTTTTGTTACGCAATGGTTCAACCCATACAAATTTACTTAAAACATCAATAACAATTAATAAATACTTGATGTTATTATTATGAGTGGCAATATTATGTAGATCAACTAAATCTGCCTCCCACACCGCGTCAATATGTGAAACATTATATGTGCGCCTTGAAAATTGACGCCTTGTTGGACGGTGTAACGTGAAAGCATCTTGATTGTCTAGCCATTACTTAAACAAAAATTTTAACGATTTATTTTTACACTTTCGCTTGGAAATCCCAAATCCTATTTGAGATCTACTGCTACGAGCACTCAAAAAATCAGCGGCAGTATCGGGCTCGGACTCACTTTGTAATTTCATTGATGAAGACCCTTCAGCTATTATATCCGGTATGATGAGCCGTCGTCTTCGTGATACACCTGTCGGAGTGGACGTTTCTACTCTTTCAGGATCAAATAATTCTTTATTGCCTATGAACTCCCGTGGCACGTAACCGTTATGAATAACACGTACAAACTGGTGTCTTCCTATAGCATATTCATTTTTTCTAGATCTCATAGCGTCATTTAAAAGATATATTATATTTGAGCCTGGTATAACTCGACCCTCAATACTAACAATGCCTGAGTTATCCCACGAGATAATATTATCAGGCATATTTTTTAAGCGCCTGTAGAAAAGTTTTGCTTTTGACTGGAATTTTTTCGGCACACTGTCAATAACAGATTGGTCTATATTATGATCAGGCGATTTATATATTGATTCATCTGTTTCGCCGTCATATGGCGACGCTTTTTCATTGTGGTTTTGAGTCAAAAGCGGAATTACGGCAGGGCGACTTTCATGGTTGATTAGGCGCAAATACCTCTCCAACACTTGTGAGTAGGCATTCCACTTCTCACGTCCATTCTGATAAGCTGTAGAGCATAATATTTTATTCGTTTTTTGATCAAGCTGTGTTAAACCGGTATCATAACTTTTATCTGACCTGTTCATCAATAATTTTGTGTCTGCGACTTGAAAATTCTTTACAGCTTCTTCAGGTATTAAAACGATTGTTTTAGCATGCTCCTTTTTCAGCCGTTAATCAGTTTTGTTATTAAGCCACCAAGAATACGTGCCAAAAGAACAGGCAAAAAACTACCCCCGTTCTGTGAAAAGATTTTCTTTTCCATCCTGGCACTACCACGTGAAGATAGACGTCGTAAAAGAGAAGCGTGGCGCTTTAATTCACGTTTTTCATCAGCTGTCAATGACACGTTTCCCCGTAAAATATTAAGAGCACATTTACATATATATCGCACCAGTTGAGGATCAGCTTTCCGTAATATAGCGGCACGTTGTTCTTTGCTTATATAAAATAATGAACTGAGAATTGCCGCTTGTTTCTTTCGTGATGCATTCGTAGCCATTACTAACTAACAACTGGTAAATTGTGATTATGGGCGCTCTTATTTATAGATTTACGCTGCACATAAACATAGTACTTCGGGTCCTCTGGAAAAATACATGTGCGGAAGCGACAATTTTCAGATGTCGATTGTTTCAAGTCTAGCAATAAGTAACCGTGTGGCTGAGCTGTTGCGTCATAATATATATCTTGGAAAATGCGGGTGTTTTCTGGACACACTTGCCGGGCTAAATGTTGGATCTGTGAGCGGTCACGGGGATTTTTAACAATTACAATGTAGTTAGCATTTAAAGAAATGTCTCGTTGGCCTTTTCCCTGATGAAATAAATTTTGTGTCATAAATATAACGCTGAAATTACGATGATGACCACCCTCCGTGAAAAGGTCAATAATTGTACTACGTGACGATCCACGCATGAGATGATCAATGATAATTAATTTTGGTGTGTGATCGGACGTATAATTATTGCTAGTTGGTAGGCCTTCTTTAAATTGAAGGGGTAGAAATTTTGGATAATTATTATAGCTTTCTTGCCATTCAGCATAATACAAAAAGAAGAAGCTCTCGAGTCACACCCTACTACAAATGTTGTGATAGCAGCTTACACAACCGCTAAATCTTTAAATACCATAACGCTGTATTTTTATAATTTTCACTATGTGTTATTGAGGCAAGATTATGTTAGAATAATGTAAATATATGTTGAAATATTTCAATGAAAAAAAAAAAATATATGATTTTATAAACAACAACGGCGTGGCTTACTATACGATCATTTATTTTAATTGTATACCTGGTTTCAGCCAGGGGTTTTACAATACTTCCTCCCCATCCCCACGATCGGGATCCTACGCGCACTCCCTCTAAGCCCCCCTCCCCCCTCTAAAGACTTACCACCTTCCTACCTGCCCGATAAACTATTACACACATAGTCCATCGGGTTGCGTCTGCAGCCGACTTACGCCTTAACCATTGTATCGCATTTGCACGAGGACACAGGGAAACTGCAGAAAACCTGTGCCGATACAACCGGCCTCTCCGGAGAAGCCTCCTGCTCACGGTGGCCAGCGAAAAAACCATATTAAATGATTTCGTCCCGGCCGGGAATCGAACCCGCTACCCATGGCGCGTCAGGCTGACGCTGTACCCACTAGGCCACCGTGTCAGTTGGCTTACTATATTTAATTACGTTTGCATGGGAAAAATAATTTGCTGTAAGCACGTGTATAAGTGACAGCCATCATGGCTCATTGCTAAGTAACGACGTCAAACATTAGCATGTGATACACTTGCCGTGTAGCATCAAACATAGGGCTGTCTTTTTTCAAAGCCTTTATTAGTTACAGTGTTATTGTGCTCTCATTTGCACAATATACTGCTCATGCGCGATTCAGGCTCGTGCTAAAAATTCAGAAAAAATTTTCACATTTGGCCTGCTTTTCGACCCCCCCCCCCCTCACCCTACTCCCAATTCTTTTTAACAATCAACCTTACACTATAAATCTCAGTTTTTAAAAATGCATTATTTTATTGCAAATGAGTGTGTAGACATAAAAATGAGTAAAAAATGACTACAATGTTAATCAAATAGGCGACTTATGTATAACATCAATTATTACTTGATAAAAAAGGTACACACGATTATGTGTGGAAGAAGGTAAATTTTGAGAGAAATTGTTATTATGTTTAATTATAAAAACATGATAAATCAACATATTTGTATAAAGTTATTTTCCAATTTGTTCGTTTTCCTGTGTAGATTATAAAGTAGTATATTGTGCAGCTAGAGCGGAGACTAGCCGATTGCCCACGATAACAGTGTTATCTGCCATCATGGGAAGGAGTTTAGTTTTGACTCTAGTTGCACATTCTATTCCTCCTCACATGTGCAGCAATGGGTTCGCTAAGGCAGAGGTGGATGAGAGCGTGTGCGGGCGCAGAACGAGCGGTCTGCGAGGAGCGGAGCCCCCTGCGATTGAAAAAGAACAAATTTTCAATAAAATTTTCAAAACACGAGAAAATATTAAGCGTACGAAAATTAAAAAGATCACACCATAACGAGTATCTATGATTTATTAAATTAACAACATCACATCATGATGCCTAGAATACATAATCTTCGATAAATATTCTACGTCTCGTGGATAAGGTCAGTGTCCCAATTATCGCTTAAGAACCTATTCTCGCTCAGTAAATTTTATTCAGAAATTAAAAAATATTCTTTTGCGAAAAATTGATCATGAAAAATGTTCCGATCTTCTTATTAATTTATAAATGTTCAACCTAATGAAAATGTCATCATGTCTCCTTTATAGAAAAAAAATGTATTTGAAATTTACTGAGCGAGGATAGGTTCATGAGCGACAATTGGGAGAGTGACTTTATATGGAAATATTACTACTGATGTTATGTTGTAAACGTTTTTCACAATAATCGAGAAATTCAAAGAAATAATTTCCTATTGCATGGCCTTAACTACCCTGATTACCATCTGTTATTTACTCTTTCCCGGCTTAATAAAAATTTTTGGATATCTGAAAAGTTTTGAAAGGATATTTAACACGTGCGAGTGTAGAAATTTCCAAACAAAATATTTCGAGTGTGTTAATATTGTAGGTATCGGTGCGTTATTCCGAATTTCGAGTGGGTTCTTAATAATCACCAGTGGGTTTTTTTGCCGAGCTTTACAGTGGACGATCGTGGAGTTTCCACACTCAAACTTATGAGCGAATAGTAGTAGTTTCCCCGCAAGAGTAAGAAAAAAAATTTTTCGTCATACCTGCGCGGAAAGTTCACTTTTCCGTTGGAGAGGGGCTGAACTTTCCACTCAGGTATGACGAAAAATGATATTCAGCCCTAAGGAGGACAATTAAGCAAGCTTAAACAACGTGCTTGCCTCCCTCGCCTTCGGCTCGGGTTGTAATTTCACACGTGGTTTGGGCTAGTCTACTTTTCCTCCCTAGGTGTGGAATATACTACAAAAACTTTTTTTCATCACTTGGAAAAAAGTTATCAACAATTATACGTGAATAAGTCCATTTTCATGAACATTTGAAGTCTTGAAACTAATGTAAGTTTCTATTTTTTTTTATTTCCATAATTTTTTTTCATAAATTCGTCGTAAAAACGTAGATTTAAAAAAAAAAAAAAAACACCAAAAAATGATGATTTTTCGATTTTTTAGAGCCAAGAAAACAAGAAGACTGTGAAAGTATAAGATTACCTTGATTTTCCCCGAAATAAATTACATTCACCTCGCATTGCTAGTTAGGCTGACGCCACGTGCACAATCAACATTTGACTTGACTTGAGAAGCGCGCCTAGCTCGTGTGAACAGTCAATAATATTAACACTACGCCAAGATAATTCATAGACATTCGTCATAACTTTTGTTAATATTTAGTGACAGACATTCATTATTCAATTAAATATGATCGTATTGTATCGTGTACCCATTAATAATGCTATTAAAACTTGTTTTATTTTTTGTGACTTAAAACTAGTCTACTGTTTGCTCTGTTCCGGCACAATTATCTCTATCCTGAAACAGTTAGGTCAGCTCTCATTTTTGAAAATTTGGAATACACGTATTGTGCATAATTATGTATTGTGCGTAACCCAATAATAGATTCATCAGGAAAACTTTTGAGCCGTCAGTATGTACTTTGAATAATACGCCAATTCCAGATATCAATTGCAGAGTAATAGCAACAACTGAAAATGATGTATTCGGAAGTATTGAACATGCTGCGAAGATAACAAGTAAGTTCCCGTAGACTTTACATAGTTTGAAACTTCATTTCAGAAGGAAAGAAAATTACTTAAACATCTTGTGTAAATCCTTTCTTTTTAGTTGTTTATTGCAAATTCAATTATTACAATTGGAAAAAGAACGATTACACAGATTTTACTTACGACCGAAGAAAACTCGATAGGCGGTCACAGACGATTTAGTGGAGGCTTCTATATAATAATCTACGTTGAAAATGATGAACTACGTATTTTTTTTCCGCGGTTACACAGTTTGAAGGAGTAAAAATCACTCCCAAAGTTGACACCCTATGAAAGTGATCTTCAATTTTCACATATTTCCAGTCACAATTTTTTAAAACGACTTTATACGTTGAAAACAACATAAAGAGTAATTAGAAATACCGTTATGTGCACAAATATAAAACTTGCGAAAATACTTTTTCTCTTTAATTAAAAATAACAAGAAATCTACAACTTAAAAACTATCTATTATTTTCCAATGGGACCAATTTCGATCAAAAGAGCATAAACAATTACGAGATACATATCATTGCAAGTTCCCCGAGTATCATTAAGTACAGTAAACAAAATCGCAATTTCAAAATTTCCCATTGTTATTAATCAATGATTTATAGTCACAATAATCATCGATGCAATACGTTGTGAGTAGAGACTGAATAATTTATAATTAGTCAAAAAATTATTTTTTATTATTGCCATGTAGGCAAACATAGACATAATTCTAATAACAATCATTAATCAACCATTATTGGAGAAAATCATTTCTGTAATAGTAATATGCGAATTATTCAATGCTAGCATTTTGAACGACATATTTAAGTCATGTGAAAAATTGTAATATCATTTCTTTTTTGATTAAGAACAGATTCTGAAGAGTATAATCTCTTCGACAATCACAGTGCTGGGCACATCAATTGAACCAAGGTGGAACATACAAAGAAAGAATAGCTCAAATTTTCAAATATACGTTAAAAAGTTTTAGTACTGCTATCGATGCTGGAATACTAGTCAATGATTCCGATTCGGAAAAATGGGCATTATTAGCTAGAAGAAATTTACAATTTGATGATCTCTGTTTTCAAGCGTTTCCAATGTGGACACTATCATTTTAAAGAGCTTATCGCATTGTTTCACGTAAAATAAATAAATTCATGTCATTAAAGACGATTGAAGATCGTAAAATATTAAAACAAAAATCTGAAACGTTTGCTAATGATGTAAAATTGACGATTTAGCCATATGATTTAGACATCATATGTAATTCTGAACAAAGTGGCTTCCAATTAGAAGTACTTTCAGAGTGGACTTCAGCTCCAGAAAAAAGAAGAAAAAAGAGTGCCCTATTTAGTACATCATTTTCAACATCAATTATTGTATAGAAGCCTCAGCTAAATCGACGGTGACTACCACCCGAGGTTTCCTTGTGAGGAATGATGAACTTATTATATTTTATATGAACAGAAAGAGTATGTTTACACTTCTTCAAAATAATTCATTTTCTAAAAAAAATTTTTGTGAAAAAAAAAAAATCTCGCGTTAGAACAACTTAAATATCTTAAGTAGATCCCGTTTCCTGTTACTCAATTTACTCATTACTGGCTGATTCTCGCAACTTCGCTCTCGTAATGTGCATCATCACATTGTGATCGATTGATAGGAAAAATTTTAATTGTAAGTATGTAGTTTGAATCAGCCAATTCCAGATGCGTATTGCTGTGTGTTAATATTGAAAAACTATGAGAAATTCGTCTGTATCCATTGAGAAAGAAAAAGATTTTTTTTTTGATCCTTCACAAAGATTTTATTTGTATAAACAATAAGTATTTTTTTCTATGTATGTTATATGGTTAGTAACTGGTTTTCAGTAAAAGAAACGATCACCCGTTGGAAGAACTCGGATTAGTAATATAGATCCTGTTGATAATTATTTATAGCAAATTGAATCGTTATATAGAAAAAGAAAGTTTCCATTTATGACAATTGTTAGTAACTTTTTTTCAGTAGAGAAAAAATTTCGCCTTGCTTACAACCTATTGTAGATTTTCATAACAAATGTACTTGTTGAGATGTTATGATTTGAATGCTCAGATTTAGTAGGTTTGGTAAATTGTATTAAAAAAAAAAATCAATAAGAGGAAGTCGTGAATAAGAGTAGTAAATTCTCTCAAGAAATGTCAAGAGAGAAAAAGATAAGAGAAAATCAGAGCAGGGATTAAAATTTGACAGATTTACAAGTGGTGTGAGGTATCGTACGATGGTCATTCTTAAGGAGAGGGAAATAACTGGTATAAGGTATCGTACGATAGTCAGTTTGGCGGAGAGAGAAGGTGACCGTTGCCACGCGCGAATAAGAAGCGTTTAGTAAGTCACGCACAATGCGTCCGCAATCACAAATGGAAGCTTAAACTGAGGAGAGAAATGCGTGCGCAACAGCAGAGGTGTATCTTGGTCTAAGAAATAAGAAGAAATGCGTGGGCAATAACAAAGGGGTTGCAAGAGAATGCCAAAAATAGGAGAAGTGAAGAAACCTGTATAGGAGGCGTGCGAAATCAAGCAAAATTGTCGTCTGACTTCAACAACAAACCCTTGCTGGTCAACACTCTGCTCAGACTCTCTCGACTTTGTTGCTTAATACTTAAATTGTATTTTTGAATGTCGAGTGAAATTAGGATAAAACAGTAATTATTGTACTCTTTAAAAAGTCTTGTCATTTGTAATCAGATATCCAACATATTCATCTGAATACATAAATTCATTATTAGGTGTCAGCAGCAAACACAACGTGAGTAATCATTTATGATTTTACCTATCTGCTTGTTCTTATGACCTATCTGTTACCTGGTGTGATAATGTGTCTTAAGTAGCTAGAAAAATCGATATCCTGACATATCTCGTAAACACATTTGTATTACATCTAATCTATTTCGAAATCGTTACCAAATAGAAGCGTGGTCTTCGCTCCCCAGCAAATTAGAGAAGTTCTTTCTCTTAATGTAAACTATGAGATTGCTAGCCAGTGACAGGACGTAACAAAGAACCAAAGGGGATTCTTTGTATCTCTGTTGAGTGACTCGTAACTATTCTCTGATGAAAGGATATATTTCTTGTTAAAGCAACTCCCATTGATAGCAAACCTCTTGTTTTAAGTAGATAACAACAAATTCAATTCTTATAAACAAAACGAGTCTGTTTCTATCTATATTATATGGTGAGTGACTTTCATAAAAAATCGAATTTTTCGAAGAAGAAGAATCTATTCTTATTGATTATATATAATTAACTTTTTTTCAGCAGAAGGGAAAAAATGCTGTTTAACGAACTCAAATATAATGCACAGATTCTTTCGTCAATTGTTTATAACAATTGAATTCGTAATGAATAATCAAAAATAAGCCTCTAGTATGTATCTGAATTTCGTTTTACCGAATAATTACGAACGAAACTGAATTTTAATCTTGCGGTAGGATTCACATTATTTTGGTCACTGATCATGCCGACAAATTTATCGGACAAGCAGAAGCAGAAATATCGTTTATAGGGGAATGACTAATTTATAACCGCGTTGATAATTTATATAAAATATTCGTTTTGCATTTATCCGAAAGTTGATAGTTTTTAGTGACTACCTTTCAAATATCGAAGCATAATTTGCAGTCATGACAGAGATATTTGCATGTATAGAATCGGTGGTGACGTCACACAATATTTTTATGCATTCTTAGCGCTGTACGTTTTTACCTGTCTACAATAGGGAGGTACTCTCGTGGATTTTTTTGTAGGAAATTCCATTATTAACTTTTTTCCATATCTATCAAAAATTTGCTAAATGCCCTTTTCATCGTTGTCTACAAGAATTTGCTATCAAAAAAATTTTATTATCATTCTGTAATTAATGTACAATAAAATCACACGGCTACTAAAATATCTACGATTTTGTAATTTTTTTTTTTCTTGTATTTCTGTAAATAGTTCCATTTCACTTGTCATTGATTTTTTGATTGTAACATAGTAGAACGTGAATTTCCAATAGAGTTAAGACTCATTGAGCGTACGAAAAAATTATCCATGATAAGAGCTGCAAAAAAAATGTTTTTATCTAATAAACATGCAGTCTTTATTGGAATATTTTAAAAAAAATTTTCCTTCACGAGATATTAACATGAAATTGATTTTTATTTATTCCTGAAACGAGATACTATTCACAATTCATTTTTACGTACGACTTTCAACATGAAATAGGTCACATGGTACTTTTGTGAAAAAATATTGACTCCGATAAAGATAGTCATAAGAACCGATGAAATAATTTATTGTAAGATACAGAATAGAATTTGAAGAAAATTGTCATCCTTACCGTAATTTCAATTTCTTGTGCTAGTCGATGGGCGTAACGTGCTATTAATTTATGCTCATCATCGAGCTTCAGGCCTTCCAAGCTTTTTAATGTCATACGACTATCTGATGATCCAATATCGAAAGTATTTACATATGATTGATCAGTGAATCCATTGTGTGACAGAAGTGGTGATGGAGGACTGTAGAAAATAAACGAATAAGTTACTGTGTCAATAATTTCTTTAATTCACAGAAGCATAAATCGTTGAAAAACAAATGTTGAGTTAATAAACAATATTGAAGCATCAGAAACTGAATCGATCAATACTAGTTTTTTTTTTTAATCTTATATAGGGTGATTGTTATCTGCAGTTCTGGCGAATACCTGAGGTTTTTTTATTGCTTGGAAATACTGACCTTGTGATGTAAGTGTTGTGTCTTAATGTACAATTACTTTATTGAATCAATTGTACTAAAAGATACAAGCAAGCATTTTTTCGTTTTTGCCCTAGCTTTTCAGCCAATAGACAGGGAGGGAGGGATTTTTGATTGTAAAAATTGATTAAACAATTTATTTAATTTTGAAGTAACTTTTAAAAAGTCGTATATTGAAAGAAATTTTAATAAAACAAAATAATATCTGTAAATGAGGTTATGAGACCTTGAATCAACTGCAATTAAATCCACAAAATGTACAATTTGAGATGAAGACTCAATAGTCAATTGGATGAAGGCAGAAATCACAACTTACCATGTTTTTAAATTTCCGTTGACGGACTACGATTATTATGTACAATCTTTTGGTTCAAGTACGACTTCACAACTGACTTTTGCGATTTTGTAATGGTACATGTTTATTTTAAAGTAGGCGTTGACTTTCCCAAAACAAGAAAAGTCAAAACCAATTAGCTTCAAGATTCTTTACTTATTAATTGTTATTGGTGAAAACTAATATTTTAGAGAGCACACTATCCCTTCCATCTCGGCGACACCTTAGCCTGTAGGTATCTTACTCACTACGCACCGACGTCACCGGCCGTAATTACCTTCCTAATTGCTTCTACTAATATGTGTTGAAACGATACAGTTTCTTTAAAGTAATTTAAAATGGTGTTACAATACGTATTAATTATCTGTTTTTTGTTTCGTTACAAATATTTAAGTTCTATTGCATATATGAGATACAGAAGATTTATTACTTATTGGTAAAACTTTTCAGAATAACTTTAATTATTTTATTGCTTCTTTCATAATATTCATAGAATACTTCATTATATTAAAATTATTATGACCGTAAATTATTGATAATATTATAAATTCAGTGTTAAGAAAATAATCAACATGTTAAGAGAAAATTTTTTTAATTTAAAGAATTATTACAAAATTACTAAACATACAAAATATTTCGATAATGAGAGAATAAATATTAAAATGACTTTAATGTGGAGAAATAATTATTAATGACTTCTCACAATCGGACATCACATGAGCTTTTTTTTCAAATATGTCGGCATTACGCTTCTTTCCTGTATTATGAGTTTTGTCTATATTGTTCTTTCTTTCGGCGCATTTGTTACAATTAAAATTAGTGCGATAAGAGCTGACATAGCGCTGTAACTATGTTGCATCAGTCTAGCGTCTTCGAAGCTTTTTATTTTCCTTAACTTTTTTTTCAACTATAGAAAGAGATCCCAACAGTACTTTGCTAATACCTGAATTGAATTTTAATTGAATATTAATTGGCATCACGATAAAAAACATAGAAGGCAGAAGGCACAATAGTATTAAAAAAGCAGATAGGAAGAAGGCTACGTTAGTATTGTAAAAAAAATCAGTAAGAGAAAACTTGTGACGCAAGGGAAAAGGCGTACACAAAGCTAACTCAAATAGACACCATGTGTGGTCTATGAAGCTTTGAAACGGGAAGAAGACAGCAGCAACACTCTCTTTCGAAATATTATTGGGCACGGTGCAATCTGACTTAGGTTGATTGATTAAAAATTCCTTCTTTATTTGAATTATTGAAATTCAATATTACAATTTGACATCACAATTCTCGAACTTGTAATAGAATTATTCGAAAATAAGTAATCCTGAGCAGGATTTTTTTCTCGAATGAATAACATCTTGACGTAAAATCAACTTCTCAAATTAACCTTTTAAAATAAAAATTTGCTTTTTTGTAGATTTTATTTTAATTGAAACCCGCGGGCATTGAAAAAAGAAAAAGAAGACCAGAGAAGACGGGACTTCATTCGAGCCATCCGACTAGTGAACGACAATCTTCAGCAAAGGCAGCCATGAAGCGATAAAGTCAACCATCCAGCGCTGCGAGACAAGAATTACTAACTGGCGCATCAACCAGCCAGAGCATTTGCAGCCTTCTACTCAGACTCAGTTTTCTGTTACCTAGCTACTTGTTTGATTAAAGCTGCAAAACATTTTGTCAGTAAAAAGGAACTACAAGAATAAAGAATTGTCAATGAGAAAAATCTACCTTCCTCTTCGAAAGTAAATGCACGACTATTGTTTGTAAAGTCCCAAGTATCCTTCCTACTTCTTCAATTTTCCATCTTAAATACATTCTGCGTGGTCTCCGCACTTATGATGAGTAGAGGATGATCGGATCTTGACTTGAAAAAGACACCGCTTTGTTACTGAAACGTACCAACTTTTTTCTATAAATGTTCAAAAGGATCGAAGTTAGGTAAAAATAATCCAAATTTATATTGTTATGAAGAATGTGTAGGTGTTCAAAGTCATGTTTAATTGTGAACGATAATGTTCAGTCAATTTCGAGTTAATTTTCGAATGAAATCGTTATTCTTTTGCTTAAAAGTATTTTAAATATTCAATCTGTTCATTTATTCATTATTAGTTTTTTTGTTATAAAAAAAAACGACTGGACCGAATTTTTTTAAACATCTTCCAGATCTTCTTTATAACAATATCGTTCGAATAAATTTTGGTTAAAGTCGATATCTCAATCTGTTCTTGAAATATCGAAAACGAAAAAAATGCTGACATACGTACGTACATGCGTACATACATATGTATAAACACACATCATTTTAAAAGTTGGTCAGTACGCTTGCAAATATCTTAAAACGTGGAGATATGATGAAAATTCACATTTCACCAATCGACCCAATTTCAATAACTTCCTGATGGGAAGTAAACAAGTAAAAATACAGCTCTAAATGTGCGCTCGAAAATCGACTATTTCAGCTGCTCCAGCATAATGTGCCGTTAAGCGCCTTCGTAATGAACAACAACGAAAGGAATACTAATCATTAACAAAAAAAATTCGGAAAAAGGGATGTTTAGGATTGCTTTTAGGACAGTTTCTCATAAAATTCTTTCAATGACACCTTCTTTCCTAACTTATTGAGTCATTCTGAATGACTTCATGCTGCTCAACGTTGCACCCTTATGTCTACTGTATATAAGGGCACATTTTAATGGCAATTTAAAAGCAGATGAGATTTATTTTTCTTTAAAAAATGGCTAACTCAAGATCTTAAAAAATTCTATTTTTACCCAAAAAGAAAATAAAAAACATCGTTATAATATTTTCCCCCATATTTAATATGTTGAGATACTAATCTGTGCAATAACACTATTTTACATCTTTCGGACAGTAAAACAAGGCAAAGCTTCTTCGTCATGGAAGATTGCGCACACAATGCATGTTGGAGTCACCGCGAGAGAAACTGTCGATTTCAGAAAATTGAAAGCGCCATTTTTTAGTGACAAATTGGTTGAAAAGAGCTACCAGATAAGTAATTTGCGCTCGAAGAGTATATAGAATTCTATTTTCCATGTTAAAGAACAATAAGTTATTGAAACTATTGAAAAACTGAGGAAAATTATGGAATTCAGTTGATAGTGGTAATTGGGAGGAAAAAGATGTTCATTTACTTTCCCAATTACCACTACTCAAAAAATGTTCAAAAAAAGACGAAAATAAAGTGTGACAATTCTAACATTTGCCCTATTGAAATGAGCAAAGAAAAATGGTTTAGAATAGGCACACAAAGTATCTCCGATATAATGATTTTCTTAGGAGCTACAGCCACTTGTTGTCTATCTAATGTAAAGGAAGTTTATCAATTGAAACTCTCAACTATGAACGAAAACGCTTGTGAACATATCAATGAAATGTTACCAGCCAATGTTTTGTGTCATTTGGTCTTTTGAGTTATTTAGAATACATCATTTTTTCTATTATACCACATTACTGTACCCTAGTTGCCAAATTCTCCTAAGACTGGCAGCATAAAAAGGAGAGAGTGGGGCTAGAAGTGAGAATTGTGACAAATCCGTACATAATCCGGATATAACACGTACGATATCTAAAAGTAGTGATTTATCATAAGCTAAATTTAATCTGTAATACGTATTCACCTACAGATTTTGCAGATTTTCAATAGTTTTCAAGAAAAAGTGCTTGGGATATCGAAAACGGAAACAAGGCTGACATACGTACAAACATACGTACACACATACAACACCGTAAAAGTTAGTCAGTATGCTTGCAAATATCTTGGAACGTGGAAATATGATGAAAATTCACATTTCACCAATCGACCCAATTGCAATAATTTCCGAATGGGAGGATACTAAAATCATCAGCAAGTTATTTGCATAAAAAACATTGATCCTTTAAAGCGAACGTGGCCAGCAGTGCGGTGAAAAGCGCTCGTGATCGTCAATTTCATTGTTCTTTGTTGCGCTCGAGCAAGTAGTGCTCTCTCGCTCACACTTATTTTGAGTAAATCATGCAATGTTCCCACGTAATTATAATAACTTTCAGATTACTTCTAGACCCTGTGCTTTTGTTTATCTTCTTATTTGAATTGTTATCAGTGTTAATGAGTGAAGAGAAACTTTCGTGCTAGTTCTGGAAAGTTCTGAGCTCATCATTTATAACGACCAACGTATTAATGCTCAAGGCTGATGCTAAGCTACACTTCTTAGCTCAATTATCCCTTCAAGAAGAAAGGAAGGAATATTTATTCGGAGCTCTCGATGTTTGTCTCTCGGAAAATGTAAAAAAGCTCTTTCTTTCTCAGCTCGAATCGAAGCTCTCTGTCATCGAGAAGACATGGCAACTGTTCAAACAATTAGATAGTAAGCTTACAACTACATTCTAATAGCTCTACCTTAGCTGGTTTCATAAAACGAAAAAGACCCATTTGATCACGCTCCATATTTACGAAGAAGCTCGGTCAATCCTGACCAATCTCATTAGCTCTCATTGCTTCGCTCAATCATCATGCTCATCTGACACTCATCCATCAAGCTCACCTGGAGCGCATTTATTCAAAAAGATAAAAATCGAGCTTTCTAGTGGGAGATACCTAAACTGGCAAGAGTTTGAAAATGTGTTCTCACATATTCTTCGTGGTCACACTCCTACTAAATTAACTGAATTCAAGCACTGGTAATACAGGCTCGAGTGGCTTAAAAGTTTACTTTCTGCTTGGCCAGCTCAACAGATTAAACTTTCAGCTCTTTCTCTCAAAGAAGGACGATCACGCATATTATCACACGCTGTTAAACCTCTATCTGAAAAAGATCATCCATTGTGGTATCTTCTATCAAGATACTCATCGTTCTACAACCTCTCACGCATAGCTGCTCTTAATCAACGCTTAATTGACTTGCTCAGTGGACAAACCACTAACTTACTCGCTGACATAACCACTGCTCCGCAAGAACAGCTCGCTGCTTAGCTGATGTAGGTGAAGATCATACAGATATTTCACTTTTCATTTAGATTAAAAACTGTGCGAGATGGTCTTTAATTACCATCATCACACTTGATCTCTAGGCTCACTAACTTTACTGATTAAGATAGCATACTTCGTGTTAGTGGTCACCTTACAAAATCTGAGCTTGAAGAAGATGACATTCCTCTTTTAATAATCCCTGGAATATCCTACGTTTTTCAGCTCATGATCGATTAAATTTATCGTTTTTCCAATGAATGAGTACCGCGGAGACGTTGCAGTAGGCGGGAAGTATTTTGCGTAAACTTAACCACAACTTGTCAGCTGGACTAGCTCTCGTCCCAGCTCGTGTTCCGTCGAGCACACCCCCTCCACTCGCCTTATCGCAGCTCTTCTTCAAGAATCCAGAGCTAGAGTTTGTAAAAGAGCAGTGCTATTGCTTGACCACTTTGCTAGAGGGGAGCTCCCCACCATGCAGAGCTGTATTAGATCTTAAGCTATGAGCTGAGCGTCTTGTGAAGTGTCTGAGCTACCGAAAATATCGTCAACATAATGACCTTTCGTCATTGGATCTCTTGCACGAAGATATTTTTCACCTTCATCTTCTATTAGTCGAAGTAGAACTCGTATTACGAGAAATAGTGCTGGTCCGGTTTCATAAGTAATCGTTGAGAGCTGATATGGAACAACATTGTTGAGCTCATCGGGCTAAAGAATTCTCTGGAGATCCCAGTCTGCGGGATGAACATTTATTTGTCGAAACATCTTCGTTATATCTGAGCTGAAAAAAGTTTTATGTCTTCCAATCCATGGTAAGACGTTGAAGATGTCGACATGGAATCTGGCACTAGTATGAAGAACATCACTGAGCGAGAAACTAGAGCTGGTCTTAGCTGAACCGTTGAAAACAACTCTTAATTTTGTAGTAAGACTTTGCTCACGTAGAACTCCATAATAAGGCAAATAAAAATAAGAAAGACCATTGGGATGCACCGATGACATCTCTACCGAGACCCTCAACCCTCCCGATACCAAAGTATCATGTGCCGAGGTTATCTCATTTGATCAATCACCAGATATAACACCTGGACTTCTTTTTGAGCTTGATTGAACTTCTGGAGCAAGCCTCGAAGTGAACTTCACAATGTTCGTCATCTGAAGTAAGCTTAGCAGAATGAGCCCAAGCAATTTTTCCTTAAACACACAACTTGGTTAATAGTTCATAAAGATTCTGATTCTGTTTCTCGTGATAAGCTTGACTTAGTTGCACCGACGACGATCCAACCAAAAAAAGTTTTGAGAGCTATTAGATCTGAGGCTTGGTTTCGCCTGGCAAGGAAACCTCGCGAGGTGTTCCTTACCGATTTAGTTCCGGCTTTACTATAATAATCAACTAAAAAAATTATAAGACACGTATTTTTTTTTTTGCTCACGTACGTTTTAAAGGGGTGACAATTACCCTCAAAGTCTGTTCCCCAGAATGACAGTTTGCAGTTTTTACATATTCCTAAAAAAAATTTTCCAAAAAAACTCTAATCATAACAAAAAGCCTAAAAAATCATTAAAAAAATACCTTTATCAACATATTTATAAAACTTGTGAGTATACATTTTTTTTTTATTAAAAATGACAAAACATTCATAACTCAAAAATGATACATTTCAATTTTCAATGGAATCAATTTTAAATGAAAGAGCATGAAAACTTACGAGATACGCACCTTTGCAATTTTCAACATAATGTTTACACAGATGATTTAAACCGCCTCTTTAAAATTTTAATGATAACGTTTACTGTTAGTACGTAGAAAATGATATCCGTATTCCATCTTATACAATTAATTCGTCATATATTACTTGTAAAATATGTACCAAATTTGTTTTGGAATGGTTATTCATAGTCATAAATAGTAGTAGAATGAAATGTTTCGCAATGGAAAACTTGATAATCAATTTAAATGTTATTTTATTTTCGTTGCTGGGCCAAAATGAATACAATATTTCTCATGGTCACCAGTTGTTTATCTTTTAGACGTGATACATTTGAAAGCATAATATAAAGTTAGTACTATTCAAGCGTTGTTACAGCAAGTAATATCTATAAATGATCTATGAATGTGTAATAAAACTCTCAAAAATTTATCAAAATACTTCCAGAACTTTGATTTTTACTGCTTGTACTTATTCTAACGTCAGTTAATATTGATTGTTTTGAATGTGTATGATTGAATTGTGGCACTGGAAATAAGCAGACAAATTTTTTATGCAAATAATTGTGTGAAACTTGACAGATAAAAATGACGGGTAATTCCTACAATGTTTTTCAACTACTTTTGACAACATTCCAATCAATGCAAATTCCGGAAACACCTATTAATGGAGTTGAAATACAATTAAAGTATCGTTTTGAACAAATATAAACAAATGCTATGGATGAGTACAATAGTGTGAAAATGATGGACGAGGCTCCGTTATATTTTGAAAAACCATCGAAGGTTTGGAAATCAGAGATTGTAGAAGATAAAGAATATGAATCTGCAATCAACAAACCAAAATTCTTCAGGGTGCATGTACTGCTGATAAAGAGGACTTCAGTGATGACTATGCGTTGCGAGCAGTAGAGTTTTGGCGGAGTAGGATGAAAAAAATCCAAATATATATGCTGTCAAGAACAGATTCTGAAAAGTTCAATCTGGTTGACAATCACAGTGCTGGGCACATCCAATGAATCGAGGTGGAACATACAAACAAAATAATCGCTCGAATCCACAAACATACTTTGGAAAATTTTAAATCTGCCGTTAATGCTGGTACGATAATCTACGATTCTGATTTGAGGAAATGAGCACTAGCTAAAAAAAATTCAGGGTTCAATGATTTTCGCTTTCAAGCATCTTCAACGAGGCAACTATTGTTTGAAAGAGCTCATCGTATTGTTTCTCGTAAAATTAATAAATTCATATCATCAAAAACGATTGATGATCGTAAAATTCTTAAACAAACATGAGAATTATTTGTTGATAATGTAAAGTTGAAGATTCAAACATGTAGTCTAGACACTATAAACAATTGTTATCAAAGTGGCTTTACATTAGAAAGGTATTCAGAGAGGACTTTAGCTCCAGTCAGAGAGAAAAAAGTAGAGTGCACCGTTCAATCAGTTTCTTTTATAACTCATAGTTATACTATATAATCAACTATATCAGCTAATAGAAAACTTCTAACTCTTCGTTTTTCTCGTATTGAAAGATTCATCTGAAAAACTATGTCCACGGGCTGAGGCATCGCTTTTGAGACCAGATAATGTATGCATAAAAGTATTGAAATCCGAAAAACGTACGTCAGGTAAAACATCCAATATGAATAATACATCATATTATATTTGTATAGAAATTTGATGTCATGATTATTTTTTAAATTTTGGTTTTAAAATTTGGTTGAAAAATATTTTTTTTTTTCCTCATGTTGGAAAAAAAGTTTACTTTTAATTAATCCCGGGACTGGTCATTGTCCTGAAACTGTCACGACTGCAAAACCATCAAATAAAGAAATTAAGAAAATGATTATCCCTAAAAGGACTAATAGACAAATTCAACCTCTGGATAATTATGAATTTAGAATATGAAAGAATTTTATAAGACATTTTTCGGACAGTGTCTTATTACGAAGAGATGATTCAAATTTACACTTGAGGAATAACATAATTATATTACAATCACTTATCCATAATCAACTCATGTCTCCCAATATATTATTTTTTTTCGATATTCATGGTTTAAAAGTGGTTATACTTTTATTAAACCAGATGAATTCAAAAATCCAGTAGATTTTGCGGTTGAAGATATATGTAACTCCCACTGTGATGTTTCAGGATGTTCAAATACAGCAACTATCTGCTGTGCATAGTGTAAAGAATCATTATGTCTTAAAGATTTGTAGAATGATTATTATATATGTAATATGTATAATCGAAAAGTAATTTATCTTCTTTATTCTGATGCAAATCTGAAAAAAAAGAATGTTTTTTTTTGCATCGATTTTGATGTTATTTTGACAATTACAACGACATGACTCTTGTATCTTTCAATGCTCTTTCGACTAAAATTGATCTTATTAGAAAAAAATTAATAGTTTTCGAGTGATTGATTTTTTTTTATTTTTTATAAGAAAAAATATATATCCACAAGTGTAATAAACATGTGGATAAATGCATTTTCCATGATTTTTGATGCTTTTTTTAATAGCTATAGTCTTCTTGAAAAATTTTTTTTAAAAATATGTGAAAACTGCGAACCGTCATTTTGGGGAAAGACCTTTGAAGGTAATTTTCACCTCTTTAAAACGTTTGTTAGCGAAAAAAAAAACGTAGTACATCGTTTTGGACGTTGATTATTGTATAGAAGCCGGAGCTACATCAGTAGTGACAAGCTCGCGAGGTCTTTTTGTATGAAAATCACGAGAGGCGGAATGTGATGCTCGATCAGTGACACACCGTCTTTTCTTGAGGCATACAGAATTCAACACGCAGTTTCTTGTTGACACTGGCTCGGACATTTCTGTAATTTTGAATAAATCTAAAAAGAATATTACCGCAGCTAGGACACATCATCGTTGAGCAGCAAATGGAACTATCATACAAATTTGTGGCTCCGAGACTTTATTATTAAATCTTGGTCCCAGGCGTGACTTCACATGGCACTTTATTATCACTGACGTCACCTGACCAGTCATTGGAGCTTGGACCCTTAAAAGGTTAAGCTCATCTCATTTTTGAGAATTTATAACAACCTGATATAAAATTTGATTTTCGTGTTCTATGTGTTGGTGTTATTTCTGGATTGATAAATGAATATCTCAATCTATTCATATAAACAAATTGTTTTCGTTTTTCAGATTGAATTCCCACATTTCCTTTCCCTTAAATTTGAAGAATATTATATGGTCCTGAAAACTGACCTTTAGTTTTTCCAGGTTTAGGTCCACTTTGTAAAAAGACTTAATGACCTGGTTAAAGATTTTTAGGATTACAATATTTATCATAATAATTTTCTGAGGTTTCTTTAAATTGAACTAAATTTTGATAAGCTAAGAATCGTATTCCATGTTATGTTGTGACTAAATCAATTAAATATCATTGCATAGTGGGTAATTATTCACATTCTCTTATAGGTTCACTAGATGATAATCTAGCTTGTTGACCAAAAACTACGGTATGGGGTGCAATCTGAATGCCAAAATAACAGCTAGTATTATAAGAAAATACTGCTAATTCTATCTAATCATCCCATTAATCATCGATTGATGAATAGAACTCAAGATATTCATTCAAAGATTGGTGTGATCGTTCTAACAAACCGTTTGATTGTGGATGATCAGCTGTCATTCGTAACTTTTTAATTCCAAAACTTTTAGCAACGTTTTGTATCAAGGCACTCATAAAATTGCGACCCTGATCTGTTAAAATAACTTTAGGTAGACAAAAAATACAAATATATCGTTTAATAAAAACATTAGCAATTGTTACTGCCTGAGTATTTTTCAAAGGAATTGCTACACAAAATCTAGAAAATAAATCTTGAATTGTTAATATGTATTCATTTCCTTTTTTTAGTCTTTTGTCTTGCTCCTACAATATCTAAAGCAATTTTTATATAACAGATAGCTGAGGTATCACCATTAACCATTGGTTCTTTATTCTTTTTACGAACAAATTTCTTCAATTGACAATCTGAACATTGTTGAATTTGTCTTTGTCTATCTATTTTCAAATTTTCCCGATAGTAATTTCTTTTTATTCTTTGATGAGTTTTAGTTACGCCATTATGACCTCCTACGGGTAATTTATGCCTTTCGAAAAATATTAGATGTCTCTTATCTTCTGGAACATAAATAATTGTACCTAAACAAATGAATACTTCGATATTTATTTGATCAAGAATATGTTTTAATTCTGTAACAATATCATGCTATAAAATACTTTTAATATTATAATTTTTAGCAAAACGAGTTGATTTTAATTTTGAACGGATTAACTCTTCTTTCAAATTGTAAAATCTTTCTTTTATTAACTTCCCAGTAAAATGTTATTGTAAAGGGTCCGATTTCGCAAATTAAACATTTTGACATATCTCTACGTTTCAAAGCCTTTAAAGTCGAATGATATGGTTTTTAGGAGGATGTTCGTGTGTGCACATGTATGTATGTATGTATGTATGTATGTATGTATGTTCAGATTTATTTTTCGTCTCGTGTATCCTGAGAACAAATGACAATATTGCCGGCCGGGTATTGCACCTGCTACCCATGGCACATTAGGCTGACGCTGTGCCTAGTAGGCCACTGTGTTAATTCTATTAGTATCTTGATTATGAATTATTTGTTTATTAACTGTTTCTGATTTTTCTTCATTGTTTTGAGTTTGTAATTTCGTAGGTACTCTAACATGTTGTTCAACTTTTCGAATTGGATTTCTTGATAGTGCATCAGCACTATAATTAATTTTTCCTGGTTTACAGAAAACATCATATTCATATTCTGATAACTTTAATATTAATTTCAATACCTGTGCATTAACATCTTGTGCACTTTTGAACCAAACTAAAGGTTTGTGATCTGTTACAAGTGAAAATTTTCTTCCATAAGCATAAGGTCTGAATGTTTCAATGCTAAAAACAATACTTAAGCTTTTTTTCCATAAGTATGTTATAAACAATGTGTCATTGTTGAAACTCATATCTCGTCATAAATCATATTATTGTGTTAGAAACATCTAAATTCATGTGATATATGCATTAGTTATTCGATAAATACAATTTTTAATTGTTTATAACAAATTTATATTGTTATAAACAATGTGTAAGTGTCGAAAGTCATATATAGTTGTAAATAATGATATTCAGTGGATATCGAGTTAATTTTCAAATAAAATCGTTATTTTTTTGCTTAAAAGTATTTTAATAAGTAGTCAATCTTTTTATTTATTCATTATGAGTGTTTTTTTCATTAAAAAAAAAAAAACAGCTCATCCGAATTTGTTTAAACTTCTTACAGTTCTTCTTTATAAGAATATCTTTCGAATCAATTTTGGTTGGAGTCGATATCTCAATCTGTTCTTGAGATATCGAAAACGAAAAAAATGCTGACATACGTACATACGTACGTACGTACACACACACATCATTTTAAAATTTGGTCAGTATGCTCGCATATATCTTGAAACGTGGAGATATGATGAAAATTTACATTTCACCAATCGACCCAATTTCAATAACTTCTTAATGGGAAGTTAAAAATGAAAACGTAAGTAACTTGGAAAAAAAATTAATTATAATATAAATAAAAAAAATAAAAATATGAAAAGACTTACTCGACATTTATAAAACAAGGACATGTTCATAGAAAAATATAAATGAATTACATTTATCTCAATACTATTCCATAAATTGATGCTCGCCTTCACAAGCTTTCTGAAATTCCATTAATTGTCTGCTGTTAGTAACACTCAATAAATTTACAATTCTCTTCGGAAGAAAAACTTTAAATTTATGATTTAAAGTAGCAACAGCAGCGTTTTCAAATTTAGTTGAAATCATATTTAATGATGAAACTTTATACTTTTTTGATGTTTGCAACGATAGACAGAGAGTGGTTCTCAACCTGCGTCGACTGTTGGGACTCGACGCAGGGTCTATCGTTAAAAAGGGAAAAGATTTTATTTTACTCAAATGAGAAATCCATAATATTTCGCGAATTAATTAATTCGATAATAATAAATTTTAAATTGATTTTGATTTATTTAATGTTACTGAAATCAAATTAAGGTTAATTATATAGTAATGAGTTTGGGCGCCAGGTAGGAGGACAATCAGGTTCTACCTACCAAAAAATAGAATTTTATTATGCAACACCTTGAACAATTTATTGAATTGAACCGGCTAGCTTATAAATTACAATAAATGGTAATTTAAAATATAAATATGAGCTTGAGTCTCGCGTGGGGTGTGTCACCACCGGTGATCACTTGACTCCGCTGGTAGGAATAGATTAATAACACTAACAATACTAAAATTTATAGCTTAATGCGTATACTGCTAACGCAACGGGTTCGAGGACTTAAGAGAAGTCCAAAACAAGCGTTCAGCACACTGGATCGCCGTTCGCTGGCTTACTATTCCCTCAATCCTGAGATATGTCGGGATTCAATAAATAATGTGAGATAACGATATGTTGTTAATCGTGAAATTCTTCTCCGTTTTGTATTTAAATAATAACAATGATTATTTATCACGTATCAGCCGCTAATTACGGAAACTCTCTAGGATTTTTCCTGCACGCAGCTTGACCGTTACAAGATTTAATTCAATGACAGTTGATCGTATGAAACAATTACAATAAACAGAGATCTGTAGCATTAATCGATTAGGATATGCAATTTCCGTCGATTCATAGCACAATAGTGGTTCAATACCTGTTTGATGTCAATAATGACTCGAAAGTACTTTGTTTTACTACACTAGTTACTCAGTCTCCTAAGAGTCCTGAGATTGCGGCCCGCCAGACGCGTTGCCGCCAAAACAACCTGACTATGGCGTTCCTTGATCACCCCGAGTGACAATATATATATTTTTATCGTTATACAATGAGAAAGCAAAATAACACGTCTCACTCACGCTCGAGTTACAGTGATTATCTTTACAAAGAGATTTTCTGCTTACTGGTGACGATTCTCGTTGTCCCAGCGACAGCAATAGCTGCTCCAGATGATCTCCTTTGCTCCACCACCAACGGTTGAAGTGCTGCTCATGGAGTACTCCTTCTTTCAGTTTCCTATGGCCACCAACAGCTTCTCCACGATGAGACTGAGCTTGACACTTAGATGCCCGCTGCGAACGTTCGCGTTTGTTTTACAAATTGAAAAGAACTGATAAGACTCAAAAGGGTGATGTCTTTGCAGTTTGACGGGTGCACGCCGAGTGTCTTTTCTGTCAACGACAGAGTGACTCGTTGACTAGGGCATGATGGGTAGCGTCAAGGGCGCCCTCCTTAACTGTTGATTATTTCATCGATTGATTGACGGGCCTGTCGGTAATTATCGACTCCCCCTCTAGATTAGGGATTTATTCGGTGGAGCGTGGTTGTCGCAGCGATCAGCTGATGTATATAGATGAAGGGATAAGGGGAGGGTAAATAGTCAGCAACGTTTCGTTATATGTTTCAAGTTCTTTCATCTTTTTTGTAGTCAAAGTCTGTTTAGCGATATTGTTGAATGTAGATAGAACCATTGTTGTTTATATGTTTATACAACTTCACAATATAACATATCCCCACTAATTTGAAAATTTTTTTATTCCTCTCTCAAATCAAACAATTCATCATACTGATAAAATTCATTAAAAAATTTTTTCTTCATATATACATATGTTTCGAGCAATATTTTGAAATTATCTTGACATTATTGAAGAATTTACCGTTTGTAATATTTCATACTTTAACATACTTTCTCTTTTTATTTTCTATTAACTGTTAAAATTGATTAAAAATTTTTTCCTCACATCCACAAATGTTTTTTTAGAACGATATTTCAAAACCATCTTGATAACATTTAAAATTTTCTGTTTGTAACATTCAATACTTTAACATACTTTTTTTCTTCATGTATACATATGTTTTAAATCAATATTTCAAAATCATATTAATAATATTACAAATTTACAGTTTATAATATTCAATACATTCTAATACTTTTAATTATTTGTTATAGTTGATTAAAAATTTTTCCTCAATATATATAGATATATATTCACTCCATTGATTCATTTAGAAAAGAGGGAGTTGAAGAAAAAATATATAAACAATGAATGAAAAATTTATTTCTCGTTAGTGATCATGAAAAAATTATACAATGAATTGATAAAGCGGAATTGTTGTACAACATGCTCCATGTTGATTCACAAAATAAAACATTTCCATTAGCTCAGAAATCTGAAGTTATAAATATAGCTGTAAGAGTAAATCGTATAAGTGAAAAACTTAAAAACATACTAATACGGTGTAGTTCATCAATAGAAAACAAGTCACATATATCTATTAAAGATTATTCATCAAAAAATAATAAAAGTTATACATGTATATATAATGAGCTTAACGAAATCAAAAGTGGAAGTGGAATAAAAACTACTTCATCGTCATCATCATCAACATAAAGAGCCTCAGTAATACAAGTAGCATCAAGATCACATGCTATACCATCTACATCAAGACCATCAGTTATACAATCACCATCAAGATCATCAGCTACACCATCAACAACATCATCAGCTATACCATTAACCTCAAGGTCACCTGCTGTACCATTTACCTCAAGATCACCTGCAATACCATCTACCTCAACATGACAATCTCAGGATATCAAATGGATTGAACTGGAAAGTGCTTTCAAAAGTCGTATGAGTACTAATGCTATATTAAATTTTACATATTTAAATCTAAAAAACTTTCTTGTAGAATGTGAGAAATTAATTAGTGATGAAGTACAAAAATATCAATTATCAAAAATTAATTTGTTTATTAATTTTATATCAAATTGCACATTTGAAAATATCAAACAAGATTTGTTAGTGCATGATATGAAACATTTTAATACAAAAAACATGAAAGTATTATTATCAACAGACTTTACAAATATGATTTCAAAGAAAATTATGCCTGAACTTTTGAAAAAAGTCGAAGATTTTGAAAAAGAGGGTTCGGGATGGTCAATGATAAATATTGAAAGTCTACAAGTAAACATTAATTACTTTACACCATTGAAAGGTTCAGGACATGTAAATAATAATAATGAATCAATGGGAACATCTACATTTTGTGAACTCGATGATTTCATAAAGAATTAAAAAGCCGTTGTTAATATTAAAAATCAAAATCAATATTGCTTTATTGGTCAGCCATAGCAGCAATGCATCCAGTGTCATCAACATTAAAAGGTGTTGATGTAAGAAATTATATAAACCATTGGAAAAAATAGATACAACTGGAATTTTAGCACCAACATCATTAAATGATATTTATAAATTTAAAAAATTGAATAATGTAGTTATTCATGTTTATAAAATGGATAAAAATAATTCCATTATACCATATTATCTAAGTAGAAATTTTAAAAATTTTTTTAAAGAAAAAAAAATAAAAATTCATCTTTTTCTATCTGAGAATGAAGTGGATAATGGAAGTGGAAAATCAATCCATCATTATTCACTTGTCGTAGAGGAAATTGTATAAAATGGTTTATGCAACAATTATTTATTTTTCGAAGGAATATAAAGAAATAATTGATAATCTAATACCAATGAAACCATTAGATAATCAACAAAACTTTTATTTTTATAATGCAGAACGATGTCATATATGTGAAAAGCTTTTTAAAAATAATGAAACTAGAGTTCGTGATCATTGTCATTTAACTGGAAATTTCCGTGCTCCAGCTCATTGTACATGTAATTTGAATTATCAATCACAATCAACAATTCCAGTTGTATTTCATAATTTATCAGATTATGAGATAAGAAAAATATATATCTTTTACTAAAACTGTTGAATGTAGGAAAAATAAAAATTCAAAAACCATGAAAAATGTACGGAAATTCAGCGATATTAAGCTTGTTCGTAAATGGGAAAATTTTCATGGTGCCCGTTATTTCATTGCACAACCAAATTATAATTCAAGTATTAATTTTAATGAAGAATTAATTGCAGTTGAATTAAATAAAACTGAAATAGTTCTCAATAATCCTCTTTATATTGGTTTTTTTATTCTAGATATTTCAAAGATATTTATTTATGATTTCCATTATGATTATTTAAAAAACATTTGCTTCTGAACAGGTAAAACTCATGTATACAGATACAGATAGTTTAATTTATCATTTCAAAGTTCCTAATATTTATGAATATATAAAAAGAGATATAGATAAATTTGATACTTCTGATTATAAAAAAAATAATGAATATGATATATCATTGAAAAATAAAAAAGTTATTGGATTAATGAAAGATGAGAATGATGGTAAAATAATGACACATTTCATTGGTTTAAGAGCTAAAATGTACACCTATAAAATACAAAATGTATAAAAAGAAGGAAAGAAAAAAAAGGAAAAATTAGATACAATGAAAGCTAAGGGTGTAAAATCATCAGCAATGAAAACAATTACATATGATGATTATAAAAAATGTTTATTCGATGATATTGATATAACTAGAGTTGAATATCATATAGTCAGTGAGAAACATAAAGTAAGTACAATGTCACGTTTGAAAGTTGCTTTGAGTGCAGATGATGGTAAAAGAATGATACAGGAAGGACAAACAGATGCCTTTCCATAAGGATACAAAGACGAATCATTAACAATAATATTAAAAAAGAAAAAAGAAAAGATTGATAATAGTAAAATATTCATTATCAATAATATTACATTTTTATTGTACATAGTGTATTTTTTTTTTGTAATGAATAAAATTATAAATCTTTTATATTTATCTAACCGTTATGTGTTTTATCAAAACCTAACCGTTTAACATAAGCTTTATTTTTTTTCTTCATCAATACTTCTCAACAAGAGAGACATCTGAATATTTAACCTTAGTTAATTCTTCAGTGAAAAATCGTCCCTCAATAGGTTGATCCTGATAATCAATCAACTCATAAGTCACAGGTTTAGTATTTTTGATGTTTTTAATAGTACAAATTTCTGTTGTCCAATTAGGTGTATGTCCCTTCTCAAATGCATGTTTATATTTACTTATACGAACCTTTTCTCCAATTTTAAATTTTAATTTTGATCGTTTATTTACTGTACATAAATGTTTTTTATAGATATCTTGAAGCAATTGTTTTTCATTATCAACTGCTACATTTTTAGGTTTTATCAGAATAGTACTATGTATTGTATTATTATAAGATTTTATTAGAGAAGGTAAAATATCAATTCATTTATAATTACCACGCATAGTAAATTGTTTCCACATTTTATCGTTTAATATTCGATTAAATCGTTCACATAAAGAAGCCTTTAGATTTGTAAATGTTGAATACATTTTAATGTTATATTGTTTCATAAGTGTTTGAAATTCTTTATTATAGAATTCTTTACCTTTATCTACACGTAATTTTTGAGGTACTCGTTTTTGTATTAACACTGATTTTATAGCATCGGAGACATCTTTCCATTTTTTGTCTTCACTGGTACAGCCCAGGCATATTTCGAGACAATATCAATAATTGTTAAAATGTATTTGTATCCATTGTTGTTGGATGAGTAGGCAGTTAAATCAACCAAGTCAGCTTTCTATGTTTCATCACGACCACGTATATTAACTTTTCGATGTTTGAAATTTTTTCTTGCTGGTCTATGCAATTCATCGGCTATTACATTCTTAATTTTTTCCATTTGATTCATTATTCCAAGTTACAGCACTAAGCAAGAAATTAAATGATTGTGATAATGTTAATAGTGCTTCTTGTTCTCTTGATTTTTCGAAAAGGTCAATTATAGCTTGACGATATACATTGAATTGTGATTTCATTAATTCAGTACTAGCATCAAATTTTAAAAATTTAGAATCAGTATAAATTCTTCCAGCGAATAATTTTCGTTCTAAATTATAAAACTTCTTCTCTAAAGTAGATATAGTTCCCTTCAATGATGATAAAGATGATATTTCATTATATACTGAATTTTCTACGTCATTAATCTGTTTTCTTAAAGTAGATATAGTTTCTTTCGATAATAAAGTTTGATCGTGTGATCAATTTATTACTTCTTTTAAATTTGCTATCACCATTTCATGTAAGTTCTGAAATTTTCGATACACAATATTTTTAACACTCTTCAATGATGCTGCGTCATTTGAATCTATGGGATCAGCTTTATTGCACATTTGTTTACCATCAATATCAAACTGTTCGTCACTAGTTAATTGAAAACCAATTCCTGGAGGTCCTCTCACTAAACCAGGAGTAAATTCCCAACGTTCTCCAAGACGATGAATGCTCATTTTTTTCAGAAAATGATGTGAACACAACCAAAGTTAACATACGAATGATTAGTTTTCTACCTAAACTTTAGAATATATACCTTTTTTAAATACTGTCTCTGATTCATCCAATTCAGTTTGGAGTACTAATAACTTTGAATTTATAGTATTGATTGAATTGTCTGTAGTCGATGTATGGGTTTCCAGTGTATTCTTTACCAATGTTACATCTTTTTTTATCATTAATGTTATATCAGTTGTTTTTCTATTAAGCCCTCTCACTCGATCATTAACTGTTTCAATTTGCTTTTCCAATTCTTCAGAAGTATCATTTAAAATTTTCAATGATCAGCATCATTTAAATCTATAGCATTACCTATATTACACAATTTTTTACCATCAATATCATAATTATTATCTTTAGTTAAATTAAAACCATTTCCTATAGGTCCCTTGAGTTGATTATAACTAGGAGTCCAATATTGTCCTTGATGATTGATACTCATTTGTATTGTAGCGATGTGAACTGTACTATAGCCACCACATAAATGATAGATATAAAATTTTCATGACTTATTTATCATTCAAATTTCTAGTATAATTTAATCAAATTTTATTTTGAGTAAATTTTCAGTAAATTTTGAGTAAAATTTTTACTTCATTATATTTGCTTCCATAAGCTCTTCGATGATTGAAATTATTTCACTTGAATGAACATTATTTCCTGCATTGTAAGATGCCATAAGCAACCGCAATCGATCAACTAGCTCACTAGGATCATCCCAACAAGTAAAGTTTGTTGGCATAGACACTTTAAATTGAGGTAACAATTTCTTCATTTTGGTTGATAATCCACGACCAAAATACTTTGCATCATACATATTGTATTTTTCGCTATGATCAGTTCTCAATTCTTGCTTTGAATCATAATTTTTCCGAGCTATGTTTGTATATTGAGCGATTTCACCATAAATTCTTTCATCTTTCTCATCAACAATAAATTTTTCAAGTAGTTTTTTGAATAATAATTCAATTAGACCAGGTGTAGTTCTATGAACTCGATTAGCAATAAGAATTTTATTACTCTGAAAAACAATTTCTGAATTACCTATATAAAGTATACTTCCTCGAAGTTTTCTCACGCCACACTTTGTATCCATCTTTGGATTATTATCTTTAAGCATCTTTATGTATTTACTCATTATTTCTGTAGCTTTGAGTGGAGTGCTAGCAGTTAGATTTTGCCCTCGATTTTCTTCCTCTTCTACAACCTCCATTCTTTCTACAGCCCCCTCCTTCGTCACTCCTTCTTTCTCACCTATAGCTCCATCATCTTGTCGTCCTACTGCTCCTTCTTATTTATCTTGTGCTTTTGAATTTTCCTCTATTTCGTGCTTTACAATGTCCATAAGAATCGGCCTTTTTATAGCTTCTAATATTGCTCTAACTTCTATAGTTCGTTTGATCTCTTCATGTTTCTTTTTTTTCCTATTATCATTATAAATAGAAAAAATATCTGCATTCTGACGATCGAATTTTCTTTTCCTCGAAGCAGCATATTGTTTTTCATTCATAGCAGACAGCTATTCATTCATGTATTTACAGCATTATCATTGTTCAATAATAATAATTTAAGAAAAGTATTTTTTTCCTTTACGAGTTGATGTAATGGTGTTTCCCCCTCAATTCACTCATAATGATGATGTTCGCTTAACAAACAATTATTTGCAAATGTATATTTTGAAGAATAATACACTCAATTGATACATATGAAGCAATCAAAACCTCTTCTATATCGTCCATTATTGATTTCACTATCTTTATCGATAACGAGAAAACTATAATTATTTTTATTCCAACATGAAGTACACAAATCTTTAAATTGTTGAAATGTCATATCTGTATTAGCATGATCATTATATGTCGTTAATTCAATTCATTTTGTCGAAAGAGAATAAGAGAATTTGTATTATCACGTATTAAATGTTTTGGAATTCTTGCATAAGTCTGACAAAGATAAAAACTACCAATATCTTTATGACGTCACGTACAAATATATGCTCTAACATTATCTTGTTTCTTACAAGCTATATCATCAAATGTCATAATTGAATTTGGTTCTGCATCATCTGTTTTTACAAATTCTTCATTTTCATTGAATAGAAAAAATCCAACACCATGAATTGGTTCAAGTAATTTTTCTAAATATTTATATTTAGGTTGATTCAATGATTTAGAATAAAGATAAATATTTTTAAATCTTAATCTATTTGGATGAGTTACAAGAGATAAGAGTGCATTTGTTTTTTCATAATTTGATGGTCCACAAATAACTGAGCGTATAGTATTTGATGATAATTCACCATGGCGTTCAGTTTTCATATTATTATCCATTGGAATAATATTATCAAAATTTTCTACAGATAATTTTAAATTATGTGGTATAAACTCCATCGTGAAGACAACTAAGTGTAAAGGTTTAAATATCATTGCTTATATAGTTCCAAATCAGTTGAATAATGACTGTTAATAGAAAAACACCTAAAAAGAAAAGTGCAGGACTTTTAAATAATGTTATCACTAAATTACCAGAAGAATTACGTATTCCAGGATATCAATTTTGTGGACCTGGTTCATAATTACAACAATGATTGGCTCGAGGTGATCAAGGAATCAATCCATTAAATACTGTTTGTCGAGCACATGATATGGCATATTCTCAGAATAGAAATAATTTATCTGAGAGACATTTAGCTGATACAATACTTGCTGACAATGCATAGCAACGTGTACTAGCTAGAGACGCTGCATTAGGTGAAAAAATAGCTGCGTGGGGTGTTGTAAATGCAATGAAACTCAAAACAAAATTTGGAATGGGATTAAAGAATTAAAAAAAAGCTAACACTAAAAAGAATAGTAAAAGAATGAAAAAGAAAACACCACAACATAAACGTCGTTTACCTTTAGCTAAAAGATCTGGTGGTATATTACCGTTACTACCAATATTTGCTGCTTTGAGTGCTACAGGTGCTTTAGCAGAAATTGCTGCTGGAATTGCTAAGGTAATGAATGGTGCTAAAGCAGCAAATAAACAATTAAATGAACTCAAACTAAAAATAATGAAAAAATGGAGGTTATAGCTATGGGTAGAGGTGCTTATTTGAATCGAAATAAAACTGGAAAAGGAGCTTATTTGAATCAATATAAATCAGGAAAAGGTTTAAAAAAAAAAATTTCGATAAAATGACCAAATCGTGCATTATCTAATTTCGATTTGTTGAAATATATAGAAAAATGAAAATACCATATTTTCGAAATGTTTTCATGAGGAATGATTTACCATTATCAGGACCTTAGAAAAATGAATCAGCGATTATCAATTTAGACTATAAAGATGGAACTGGAACTCATTACGTTGCATATAAAAAAAGAGGGAAAAAAAGTTGTATACTTTGATAGTTTTGGTGATTCGAAACCACCTAGAGAACTTGTAAATTATTTCAATGTTTATCATATATTATATAATTATAAAAAATATCAAGATTATGATACAACTAACTGTGGCCATTTATGTTTCAAATTTTTAAATGGACAGCTATGAATATGATATAGAGAAAAATTATATTTCATTTACACTTTAAAAGTTATACAGTAAACGTCAGTGGATAGGTGGGGTCACGTTTTGGTCCAAGACTTATCGCGCCAAAATCAACACAGACGTCAGATTTACCAGTTTCCATCTTGAAAATAAATGCATTGAGAATCGAGTGCAATGTTACTACAGCATCATACATAAATAATAAATTAGTGCATACAATTCATGAATTCTTCCCATCAGTTCCACCAGGATATAAAATCATTGAAATGCCATCTAACGTCATTTACCTTCCAATCGCCGTACAAGCAATACATCATATGCAATTAAAAATTGTCGATCAAGACGGAGAATTGGTCAATTTTCGTGGAGACATAATAACAATTCGTTAGCATGTGAAATCTGTAAAATAATGGGTATTGTTTATGAAACGATTGTTGGAAGAAGCTATAAAACTGAGTTACCATGCCAAAAAATTGCCAGTCAACGACGAAACCTCAAATGACTAAGTCGTCAGAATATTTCGTTTTTAAAGAGCTTGGGTCTTCGCATACAGAAAAAATCAAAGTAAAAGTGTGCTGTTTTGCGTGTTTATTGCTATGGCTGCGGGAGAGGGCACATTAGCTATCAACAGAGGCGTGGTGTTTGACGAGTCTATATCACATTATGGATTACATGCTTATCCACCTTATGCATCAACTTCACTCAACAACAACGATGAAATTCAGATTGCTGTCTAACATCAAGACTTGTGCTTATTGCCTTGCAAGAGTTCTCTACATATAACGAGAAAATTTACTTAACCTAATGACACTGCTGTCGCAGTGACAATAGATTTTATGAACATGGCATTATGTCACTTATTCGAAGAAATACGATATGAATTGAATGGCATTGAGATTAATCATAATAAAAATGTCGGTCTTATGAGTGTCATTAAGGGATATCTATCACTTCATCCAAGTCAATTAATTTACCTAGATAACACAGGTTGGATTGACAATGATAAAAAGCTTACGGATAACAAAGGATATTTTGACATTTTATTGCCATTGAATATGCTATTGGGATTTGCTGAAGATTATCATCGCATTATTGTCAATGCTAAGCATGAACTAGTTTTAACACGTTCGAACACCGATCTAAATCCAATAGTACAAGCTCCAGCTAGTACAGATGAAAAAATCACATTGACGAAAATTGAATGGATGATTCCTTACACCACAGTGTCGGATACAAGAAAAATACAATTATTCAATCACATTGCCAAGGATTCGCCAATAACAGTGAGTTTCCGATCATGGGAATCTTATGAATATCCATTGTTCCATCCATATCCACGAAAAAATGATGCAACAAAAGATTCCAGTCAATTCGATCACTGTAATTTGAGAGACGTAAAACTTTTTCTCAATTCTTAATGTTATCCATATAGCAACTTGAATCTTGACATATCTCACAATCAATATGCATTATTATATGATATGTACAAAAATTTCCGAGAATCATATTATGGTAAAGATTCAGAACCTCTCCTCACAAAAGAACAATTTATTGGCAAAGCACCCCTAATTGTCATCGATTGTTCAAAACAAAATGAATCATTAAAATCTGGACCTGTGGATGTGCGAATCAAATTTGAATCTACAAAACCGATACCCGATAATACATCAGCATACTGTTTAATCGTTCATGATCGAATTGTTGAATACAAACCTTTGAGTGGACAATTAAGAAAATTAGTATAATGGAACGAAAATCTGTTCAATTAAATCTTCAACCGAAAATACACGTAATGCATACATGGATTTATGCTTACAGAGCAGCTAGAAAATGATGTTGGGAAAAAGCAGCTCGAGATAGAGTATGATTTAGTTTACAAATAGAGAAATATAATATTATCATTAATCCTGTATCATAAAAAAAATTGATTATATGAATGAAGTAAATCATGTATGAATAATTGTTTTCTATTTTTTTAAAACACATTTTACAAATCATTTTATTTCTCATTACACATCTTACAATCCTCAACAAATGGAACAGAGCCATCATTTTGGTCACCTTTTGGTGGATGATGCTCATAACATCGTCGATACATTTTAAAATCTTCATCTAATTTCTATTCACCAGGCAGTTCATTCCATGCAGTATCGATAAGATTTGTATTTTCCGTTATGAAATCCTTTGTTGAAAGTTTAAAATCTGTTGGATGCAACTTGAGTAATTTGTTGGTTATTTAATAAATTCTCATTGGTCTGATTTCATCATCAGGAATTGAAATTTTCTCAAAAACCCGTTGGTTTAGTTTTTTTACATTTCTAAGTACACATTCATATCGAGGGTTATATAGACGTGGAAATTTCAAATCTATTTCTTCCTTCATCATTCCTCCGCAGCGTTGGTCGTAATGTGGACATTTGATAAAAATCGAATTATTGTAGATTGTAAAATCCTCAATGTCTCTTTCAAGTATTGAACCAATGTTTCATATCGTTTATCACCAATTTCTTATGAAAGTCCATAGAAATATCTTGTATTGACATCCACTGCCCATGCTTCATTATCAGTGAATTGTCCATAATTGTATAGCAGTTTAAATAAAAAGTGATATTCACAAATTTTTTCCAATCCTAGCCATTTACATGGCACCAACTCTTTTACAATAAGTTTACCGTTAGATAGACGATATCCTTGTATATCGAGAATTAGATCCATTGTGATCACTTGTTTTTCTCTACAAGACTAATTTTAAATGCACAAGATCAGTCATTTATATTAAGATGTAAGACAAGTGGCGGTAGAATGAAATCTATACTCTCGACCGTTAAGTTTCTGACGTCATTATTTTTTAAAAAGGTTTATTTGATCTAGATGAACAAACGAATGTTTTATTTTTTACTGGTGTGACGTCATTTTACCGAAAAAGATATGACGTTTTATTATTATTCTAAGAAAGACTCAATACAAGTGGAGAGAGAATGAAATCTGCACTCGATCGCTAATTTTCTGATAATTTATTTAGAAAGGTTTATCTGATACAAATGTATAAAAGAATTTTTTATTTTTTACTTCTGTGACGTCATTTTTCTGAAAAGCTAACAAAGAGATTCAACCGAACAGAGATGACGTATTATTCTAGGAATCACGAGACAATAACAAAGGAAAATTGCGTTGTTATGGAATGTGTTTTCGAAAATGACCGCTAGAGTAAGGTTTATATAAAAACAGAAAAACACTTTTGACGAGTTAATTCAGTCACAAACATCACGGAATCTGACCTGCGCTATAAAATACACGGCTAACACAAGTCACTAAAGATATCTGTATTTTTTGAGTAGAAACCAGTTCTATAAATTACACGGCTCACATGAGTCACTGATGATATCCGTTTCTTTGAGAAGTGACCTGTGCTATAAATTACGCGGCTTACACGAGTGAGTTGACATATTTGTATTTTCGAGTGGTGACCTGTGCAATAAACTGCACGGCTCATACAAGTCACCAAAGATATCTGTATATCAGAATGATGATGTGTGCTATAAATTACACGGCTCACGGTAGGCTTAAAATTTAATTTCAATAATTTCTCTATTAAACATGCATACTTTTTGATTATGTATGTCTTAGACCATAAATTGCTTTATTGAATGAACAAACATCATCACTTTTAAAGCTGTCAATTAGTCTAGCTGCTTGAGATTTCGTACTACTTTTTACATTATCATTATGTAATAACTTTGCTTCCATGTCTCCAAACAAATCAGGAGATCTCATTAATACTTTTTCTGTTAATTTACTATTAATGAATATACAAATTAATTCAACAGCAACTGTGGCAAGTAGACGAATAGATTCTAATCTTGCAACAGGAGCAAAAGATTGAAAATAGTGAGATAAAACCAACCGTGCCGAGTTACCTGTTGTGACGTAAGTCCAGCAGGTAGGTGTCAATTGGAGGGGAGAGATTACCGCTATGAGTTAATAGCTGTATAATGTCATAGTTAATTAATTATTTTATGAGAAAAGCGGATTTCCAGTAATAATCTTTAAAATCAACAAATCAAACCTGACCAGAATGGTCGTGATGCCCCGGCACCAGATAGGGATGTCTACCTATCAAATAATCAAAAATTGTTTAAATTTCATTAACAATTTTATTAAACAAAACTCTAAATATTTTAGTTTGTACAAAACAAGAAATAAAATATACACACGCTAGCTCTGAGACTATGTGTGGGCTTAAATGAAGTCCTACACTTCCATCCACACTCCGAAACGTCGTTCGCAATAGTTACTCTCTCTACTAATCCTTGAACCGGTGATTTACAATGTTTAGTAATTTTTATTTATCAAAATTCATTGTTTAATAATAATTCAGTACGTCAGCTGCAATTTAGCTTTTCTCTTATTCATTCTTCTTGCAGCATCATATTTATTTCTCAAAATAAATCGACTTCTTACAATATTATCTTGTATTTCTTTTTTCACAATCTCATAAATATTTTTCTCAAATAAACTAGAAATTACAGAAAGAATGGCTCTTTCTCATTATTTTTTATCATTCTCATTCATTGTTTACTCAAGTGATGTCTCAGCTCCTGCAAAATTAGTAAAAATTCCATCATAAAATTCATTTTCTTCAGAATCTAAAAATTCTTCTGCATTCGTAATGTTATTTCTTCAGTTGTTCGACCGTTATTTCCATCACCAGTTGAGAAAACCTTCTGATATCGGCCTGGTCCACCCGTTCTTCATTTGCCTAGTCTTCATCTTCCTCGTTTATTGTTTTTTCATCCTACTTGTTCATCATATAGTTTTTCATTATCTTCTGAATTAACTTCTTAATCATTATATCTTTCTATTGGTAAACTTGAAATCATCACTAATTCTTTATTATTATTTTCTATCTCACTTATTATAAAGGATTCTATCAATTTTATATCTCATGTAATAATAACTCTTCTTTCTTGAAGTATTCAAACTCTATAGGCCTTACTTTCTCTAAAGTGACCGATAAATATTTCTTTTTTTGATCTAGCTGCAAATTTGTCTTTACTTTGTTGTTTATTTGAAAATTGAATTTTAGCTTTAAAAATTTGCAAATAATTTAGATTTAAACTATCTCCAGTCCATTCTTCAAATAGAATCTTACCACTTAATGCACAAGTTGGACATCTATCTCTTTTATGTATGGCTGTTACAACTCCCTCAGCCTAAAAAGCTGATAATAAATTAGATTGTAGTAACAAACATCTAGCGATTTTTATGATCGTCATATCCATACGTACTGCAACACCATTTTGTTGAGGTGTATCAGCAATACTGAAATGTCTCTGTATTCCTTTCGATCGTAAAAATAAATTAAATTCATTATTGGTATACTCTCGTCCATTATCATATTGTAAATATTTAATACTAGCTCCCGTTTGTTTTTTTATTTGATTTTTATATGTTTTAAAAGCTTCAAATCTCCCTGCTTTACTTATATACTTAAATCCATCTTTTACTATCATCAATGAAAGTAACAAATCATCTAACTTCACTTAATGATTTCACTTGTAGAAGACCAACTAACGAGTTAGCTGCCATTTTTTCTTTCATACATGGAACACATTTTTGAAGCTCTTGAAAATCTCTTTTTTGTAAAATCATTCTCTTCTTCCACAATGAATTCTTAAGATCTCTTTCATTTAAATGTCTTACTCGTTTATTCCATTTCAAACATTAGATTTGGTTGTAATGGGATAAGATTCATGTTTGTTATCTTCTTCAATACAATAAAAATGTTATTCTTTATTAGCAGTAATTTTGATTATTTCATTTTTATCTTTCACTACAGATGATTGTGCTTGGAAAGTAATTGAGTATCAATGATCAGTCATTTTCGATACTAAAATAAGATTTGTCCTAAGATCTGATACTAACAAAGTATCTTGGAACTCAACTTACCTTGAATTTCTTTAATTATTTGTAGATATTCTGATTCATCAGTTCCTGTTTGAAGGAATCACTTCTCAAGACATTTTAGAAGAGATTTATGTCGGTTTAATGGTGATTCAACATCTGTTGATAAAATAAAAATCAATTCTCAGTCGAGCTGAGCAAAGAAGTCTTGATGGTATTATTTTTTACTTTTTATTAATTGAATTGAAATCTAAGAAATTTTCTTATTATAATTCTAAAGAAGAATAGCTTGACATTGGTATTTTGGTGATTTAAAGCCTGTATATGAAGCTAAAATTGATCCGGAATCAAGCTAAGCAGAAAAGTCTAGACGATTTTTAATACTTAACCATTAATCAATTAAGTTGAAGTACAAGATTATGAAACTGAAGGAATCACTCCGCGATATATTCAAACATAGTGTTGAATCAGTTTTTTAATTAATTAAAACCATTTGGTTTCATTTCCGTATATATAACAATTGTATGATCTCTTTATCCAGTATCCGATTTTTTTGTTTTCTGCTAGCTACTGTAAAAAGTACATTGAAAATTCAATGGTATTCATTTACAATTGTAAATGAAAATTACAAAACACTATCATTTAATTGTTTTTCAATTGACAGTTGTAAAATTTTATATTTTGAATAAATATTCAATGATGTAGAGTAATGTGTAATATTTTGAGGAAATTTCAATCAATTGTAATGAAATTTACTTCATAAATCGAAAATTTAATGAAATTACTTAAAATTCAAAACTAACATTGAAAATTACTCAACATCGGTAAGTTAACAGCGGCATACGTTTTGTACCGACATGGTGACACAACATCTGAATTTTTTCGTATGAGCCCACGATTTGATTGGTTTCCATTTCATCCGTAGTTTCTGTTTAATAATATTTCAAAAAGGTGTATTTTCAATCAAATTTATTATTATTCATACTTTTAAGTCAATAAATATAGTTAATAATCTGACTAAAGTGATAATATATTAATATTCTTCAATAGCCATATGGTATAACCTCAAAACGTAGTAGATTCAAATAATGTATTATTGTCGATTTTGCGAATTTAAAACAAAAAAATTAAAAATCATTTGAAGCATCATAAATTCCATAGAAATTTGAGCAATCATTTCGATTGTGGCTTCAATAACGGTTTTAAATTTTATGACAGTAAGAATGTGTTACGAATACATTTAATTCGTTCCCATCATCATTGCGTAGAAGCTGAAGAAAAACACGTAATAATATCAAACCAAAATGCTCTATTTATATGTGCACTTAATGTTTACAAAGAACAGTACAGTAATTATCAGAATTTTTTGAAGCATTTAAAATCTCATATTCGATATGGCATCTCAATGAAATGTGTTTATGAGGGCTGCGAACGTATTTATAAAAATATTAATTCTTTTACTGGACATTTGTCTGAATTGCATAGAAGAAAAATGTATAAAGTACAATCTGTCTGTTGCCAAAATGAAGCTGATGAGCACAGTGGTGATGATAATGTTGAGGAGTTTGTGTTTGTCAATCCTAACCAAGTACAAGATATCATAGAAGATTGCAATGAAATTGATGATAGTGATGGTAATGAAGATGATGTAAAAGATTTATTTAAAAAAAAATTCAGCGAATTTTTATTTGAAAATGGAAAGTCAGTTCTTAGTCCCCGTTGAAACTTTAAATTATGTAGCAAATAGATTGCAGAATATTCATGAACAAAATTATCAAATTATATGTCGAAAAATAAGAAAGTTTTTACAAAATGAAAACATTCCAAAAGTAACTATTGATAATATATTGGAAAAATCAAAAATTAATAATCAATTTCGAACTACTAATCGTCTTTTCAAGTCAAGTTTTACGCGAAAACATTCTTTTGAATCTGAAGATAATTATGTTGCATCACACCCTGTTTTCATCAAAATTGTCAATGGAATAAGAAAATATTTTTATTGCATTCCAATTATTGAAACATTCAAAACTGTATATACTGATAAATCTTTACTGCATTTTTTTAATAAAGAGATTGGCAAGAAAACAGACTTATTTCAAGATTTTATTGACAGAGAAGTTTTCATGCAAAGTAACTTTTTTCACTCTAACTCAGATGCTGTACCCATCATTCTATATCAAGACAGCTTCGAAGTGGTAAATCCTTATAGCCCTGCTGAAAAAATACATAAAATCCTAGCAGTTTACATGAGTATAAGAAGCTTGCCACCACATCAACGATCTAACATTAATTGAATGCAATTAGTTGCTCTTTGCACTGAAAAACTGTTCGATCATCATAAAGTTTATAGACGTATAGTTCAAAATCTCCAAATTTTGGAAAAGAAAGGTTTTGAAGAAAGCCCTAACAAATATAAAAAAGCTGGATTAATTTTTATTGTTAGCGATAATCAAGTCATTCACTTGGAGGATTTGTGGAGAATTTTTCGGTATCAACTTATTTTTGTCGATGTTGTCTAATAAATCGTCACGATTTCAAGAACAATCAAATCATGTATAAACGAAAATTACATGATTACAGAAGTATTTAATCATGTAAGAAAGCTGTAGGATATGTACAAAGTAAAAAATCCTGTAATAGTCATTATGGAGTTAAATTTGACGCATGTTTTAATCAGTTTAGCAGTTACCATATATGTGCTCCTGGATTACGATCATGTTTAGGCCATGATTTAATGGAGAAAATAATAGCATATAATTTATTATTATATATAGACTATTTTGTGAAAGAAGAATGGTTTACTCATGAAAAACTTAATAACAAAATGGGGAATTTCAAATATTTACTTGGAGATGCACATGATAAACCATGCAAAATTATAAGAGAAAATGATGATCAGAAAGGTCGAAGAATTTTGAATGGAGCATGGCAAGTTTGGACCCTGTTGAAACTGTTACCTATAATAATGAAGTGTAAAATAAAAAATTATCAAGATGAAGTATGGCAAACTCTTTTATTATTAACTGAAATAGTTGAAATAATTACAGCACCAACTATACATAAATCTTACGTGCCATATCTACAAACAGTGATTGATGAGTATATTGGATTGAGAAGTAGTCCGTTTACAAGCACCCCATTACGTCCCAAACATCATTATTTGTCACATTATGCTGAACTGATTGTTTATTTTGGGCTGTTAATAAAAGTTTGGACATTACGTTTCGAAACGAAAAATACTTATTTCAAAGGAATGATTCGTGCTATTCATAATTTCAAGAATATACTAGAATTATTAAGTTTAAAACATGAATTATTCTAATCTTTACTAAGGTCTGGCTTCAATTTGAGAAGCTCTATTGAAATCCACAGGATCTCATCATATTTGCAAGGACAATATTCTCATGAAATACCGCAAGCAGTAGCATTGACAATAAATAGAGCATAAGTCCAAGAGTGTTCTTCAGTTACAGTTCGAAATATTACGTACAAAAAAGATGATGCTGTTGTAATACGCCAGGAATCATACCAATTTTTAGTTAAAATCGGAATTATCAGAGTTATTCTATTTCATAATTTGGAAAATGTTTATTTTCTTGTTGAAAAATGTATTACTCATTTCAAATCTCTTTATCGTGTTTATAAACTGGAGTTCAATCGAAAAAAACATTACGAGTGTTTAAAAGTAGATCACCTATTAGATTTGTCACCACTTTATACTTATGTATTTCAATCAAAACTATCTGTAAAGTTTAAACATGCTATGGTCAGTCAGCATATCAATGTAGAAATAAATACTAGGGAGAAAAAAATGTGACTACAGTACTCCATATATATTGATTCTAAAAAGTGTATCATTTGTTTTTTTATTTGAATTATTATTGCAATATTGGAACAAACAAACAAAAACCATTTCTTCTTCGTTGTTTTCAGCACGATGCTACTGTTTAAAGTTAAATACAAGGAAAAAAATTCTATACTCAGTAACACTGATTCTTTATCAAGTATCATAGATACTGCAAGAAATCGTTTGAAACTTCCTTCAGATACTGAATGTTGTATTACATTAGAAAAAGATTTAACTGAAATATGTGATGATGAAACTTTATTGGCTTTAGCTAGCGCTAATTCTTCGATCACTAATTTAAGAATTGTCCTAAAAGATGAACTAGCAAACAATAACAACATTGATGCATCATCAACTATCTACATTGTAAATAATAATGAAATTTTACATATAGAAAATGAAAATGAACACACAGAAGATTCGAACACAAGTATTGACCATCATATCTATACTGAAATTTTTTTTACAAATTATAACATCACTATACGGAATTTTTGAAATGAATGAGTAACAATTCAGGTATAATAAGAACACCACAATCTCAGAGATCTTTTCTAGCTCCTCTACTTTGGGCTAAATTTCCGCGACATTTAATTAAGGCCTGTGAACAAAAACAGAAACCAAGTGCTCGACAAATTGCCCAAGAAATAATTGAAAAATATCCAGACTCATTTCAAGATAAAACAAGCAGTCTAGGTGCGACCCGAAAGTTTCACACGACGAACTTCCCAGCGGAAAGAATGATGATATTTGGCTAGTTTACCATTTTTTCCAGTCTTTTGATTCTGCATAAACTAATGGCTGGACTGATTTTGCTCAAAATCTAATCAGATCTAAGTTATATAATCATGCGTTGAATGAATTTGGTCCCATTGACATATCAAAATTACGCTGACATGAATATTCTTACGCCTCTGTCTCAAGACTTAGTGCAACTCTCTTACTTAATTTTCTCAAGCGTAGTAATATTTTTGCGAAAAACTACTTTTATATTTTAATAATTTTCAACATTCGATAGAAAGTCTCCACAGAAGTAGAATCAGAAATTTAGGGAGTTTTCTTTACTCATTGTGAAAGATAAGAATTATAATATTGCTAAGAAGTTAAGAATATTCGATCACAAATAGAAGTGATGAAACTAATACGTTATTGTGAACTATAATAATCTCTAGTGTTAAACATTTTAGTGTAATAGAATTCTGAGCGTGACAATAAACTTGTGACTGTTCAAATAAATTTGTGTGTGAGAATTGACTAAAATCCTGAATCCTATCTACGGCATAGCAATACATACATACATAGATACATGTGCACACACGGACATCCTCTGAAAAACCATACGATTCGATTCTACAAGCCTTGAGACGTGGAGATATGTCAAAATTTTCAATTTGCAAAATCGAACCCATTACAATACTTTCCCACTGGGAAGGTCATAAAAACAAGTATCATAGGAAATGGTTACGAATCTTTACACTTGCATACATATAATTGAATCCAGTATTGTAAAGAAGAACGCAAATCAGAAAGACAAGAAAACAAATGTACATCAAATTAACAGAAAAATAAAGAAATGTTCAAGAAAAAAGATTTAAAATATGATGAATATAGATGTGTAGCGTTCCAACCATCGTTGCCAGCACAAGAACTACCAGAAACCCAAGACATGAAACGGACATGGTTAATCGAACAATTCTGAAAAAGAATATGATGAACGCAGTGATGAGAGAATCAAAACAATTTTAACGGAAACATATTCATGACAAAGAACATATATCAATAATAAGACATTTTGTGTAGATGACATGCTACAAAAGTGGCCAATACTTCAAGAGCCGCAATTTTTTCTTCATCATTGTTCGACTTTGTTAGGAAAATCAGTGGATGTAGTGTGGTTGGAGAATCGTAAATGGTACAATGCGTACCACGAGTTTATGCATGATTTCTGTGCATCAAAAAAAAAAAAAAAACGACACCAAAAGAAATTGAGCAACGAAAGAATATCGAGCATCACTTAGTGCTTGTTAGAGATACACATCATGCTTCTAAGAAATGTAACACTCCTCTCATTATTGCAGTTTTTCCAATGATTGCACATTACTTCAACGAAAATATGAATGTGTTTATGAAAACTATTGACGTAAGTTTCATGTAATTTGATAAAAGTTGAAGATTAAAGTTAATCATAATGGAATAATCAATATTTTTTATAGGATTATTTGTTTGAGGATAAACTAAAAGACACTACTGACGCAATAACTCCAACATTATTGATAAAAGGTATTTTTAAATATTTATTCAGAAGCAACTGTCTCATGTTATTAAATACAACGAATTTTAATTTTACAGGTTCATCTATATATACAGAAAATATTGAAAGCATAATAATTATAGAAAATAATTTGTTTATTAGGCCACGGAATTTGCTTGATGGCATTATAATTACATTTTTAAGCTATTATTGTTTCGGCATGCAGTATAATAACGAATTGATGAAAACCTTAGAATTTATGCAGAGGTAAAATTTCTATGTCATTTTAATATTTATGAAATGATTAATTAATTAATTGAAAGTGATTGATTTTAATTTGATTATTGCAGAATGTTTTTGGACATAAATCCACTAACTGGGATGAAACGGAAGAGAGACAAACGATCATGTACAACATATGATACAGCAGTAAAAAAGTTGATTGATATTATGCAAGAATATTTTTTAGCAGATGAGTTATAACTCTTCTACTACGCTCTGGTTATACATTTCGAATTCAAATTTTCTACATCATTTGAATTCAGAATAAATAAAAAATTTAAAGTCATTCACACGTACATTTGAAATAGTGCAAAATTGGATTTATATTTATCCATTAAAAACCACTTACTTTGTTCTGAATAATTCAAATTTACTATTAGCAAAATATTTTTAGATATAAATCTGTCTATTTATTGTAATTGATACAGTATCATTACATTGTAATCGTTAATGTTTAAGTTTTAATTTGTAATATTAAAGAATATACACGTTCGTTATTTTTAATTTTTAGTACTACCAATCATTGCACGTGGATTTCCAATAAGTAAAAATGTAAGGATACTAAAAGCATATGATTTAAATCATGTTTATTATACAGTATAGTATATACTATCTTGAGAAATTTTCAAGCAATAATAATCCTGATATTGTAGGTCTGCCGAGCACAAGTCAAAATTGTATTAATAATTATACAATTTTACATAAAAACTAGCAGATTCGCGCGACTTCGTCCGCGTAATGTGCATGATACTTCATATAATGATAAACTGGTCTGAGAAGTTCTTACATAGTACGTTCGCTATATGAATAATAAGCCACTCCCAGATACCGATTGTGGTGTTATAAAATTGACACATCAACAAAAAAAAGAATTCGAATTTCAACGTAAAGTTTCATTTCGGCTCCTGGACAACATTACTCATAACATAGATTTTTCTCCATATCGCTTATGACAAATTAAGTATTTCTCAACATAAAAAAGTTTCCCATACATTTTTCCTTGTAAGTAACTTTATTTCAGTAAATGAAAAAATTACGCGTTGGAAAAACTCAAATATGTTGAATAGATCCCGTTTTATATTGGTTTTAACAAATTCAATTGTTATAAACAATTTACATAAATAAAAGTAGTTTACAGTAAAACAATTTACATAAACATAAATACTAAATCGCATTCGACTGGCAAGGATTTAAAAAACAACCCAATATATACGTCAACCCGTAAGCCGTAACCCGCATTGAAAGAGCACGGCACACCACTGAGAACAACTATTTTTGATGACCTGTACCCGTGCGAGCCGTAACACGCATAAAAATTGCAGAAATATTTTTTTTTCAGTAACCCGTGTCACCCATACCCGTGTACTCTATGGCACGGGACAGTACCTAAAACAACTATTGTTGATGACCCGTGTGACCCGTACCCGTACAGCCCGTATGGTGCGGCTATGCTCTGCGAATATATAAACTATTCAATAGTGCATTGTCAAGAAACGTGAAAATGTATTACATCAACAGCATCGCCAATAACACACAAAAACCTAAGAAAAAAATGTCAGAATTGGAAACAACAAAGCCATATAAAGTGACACGGTTAGAAAAAGTAAAAGCGAAGCATGGTGACGCAGTCATTGCAACATTGGATGATGAATTCATTGTTTTTCTACCAAAACGATTAGTTGAAGTGTTCGAAGATGATGATGTTGCATTCAACGTGTTCCTGGACTTTGTCAAACGCAATAAGTTGTCCCTTCTCTACATTGGTGGAAAATAGAATAATTTCAAGTTTATTAAATTGCAAGAAGACAAAATCTTAGAGGAATCCACAAAACAAGACGACTGATTAAAGAAAATATATATATGTACATACATAACACCAGAGCAACAGAGATCATCGGACACATATCTAAGTGTACACGCTTAAGTGTAGAACAGTGATTGGTAAATTAGTGAGTGAAGTAAATATGGATTTTCAACCGCCAAAATTACAACGCTATTGAGTGAGAAATGTTGCTAATAATTATCGCCGTGTAAATGTCATTTTGAAAATTGCAACGACACGTATCTCGTTATTTTTTATCCTTTTTATTTAGAATTGGTCTACCTAAATTTGTATGAAACACCTCGCGAAGTTGTCTTGTGAGTTGAAAAGATTAGCTCATAGTAATTTAGTTGATGTCAAAATTAGTTCATTAGAATATTATGATAAGAAAGCTAACCGCATAATTTTAAGAGAAGGAGACTTTGTTTACCTATGTAAACGTTCAAAACCAGAGGAATTAGAAGATAACTTCGAAGGACCTTACGAAGTATTACAAATTTTACCAAATGATAATGCAAAAATTAGCCTAACATAGTTCATATGGATAGATTAAAAAGATAAAGAATTTTTACATTACAAGCAGGAAAAGAGATATCTAAAAGGAGTAAAAGAATAAAATCAATACATAAAGATCCAGATCTTAAAATTTGATTTTTTGTTTTAGGACAGCAGACAATATGCATTTTACAACGATAATAGTATTTACGGTTATATGGCGATCTGTGACAGCCTTAATTAGTTACCACTGCGGATCAAAAACATTGAATATGACATCAGTATCTCTTTTAGATATTGATGATTGTCACTTGGAAGTAGGTCATGCGAACAGGAATCGTCGAGAAATATCATTATTGCAATTAAATGAATACGAACATATTAACTCTCTACAAGGCAAAATTAAAATTAGTCGGACTGTTTACTATTGGGGCATGTATTCACATATTTTTACAGTAAACACGGCTCACACAGATTAGGTTTAAATGATTTTCCGTGATATGTGTTAAGTAGCACTTAACCATAGCACGCGAAGAAAAAGTAATGCTATTATTCATGGGGTATCACCTAATTCAATTACGGTAAGAAATATTTCTCTAGCAGTCAGTGCTACAAACGGAGATTCTTGCGTAGGTTCACAACATTCAGATCTCTATGGAACTTGGGATTCTGTTTTAGTTATGAGTATTATTCGAATAAGTCTTAAATTAATGATAGTTAGAGTAAAAGTAGAAAATAATAAAGTATATCTACCCTTGGGTTATCATTGTCAGTTGAATACTGGTACATGTGTAAATCCTGAAGGCGGATATACATTTTGGGAACAGTTGCCTAGAAGATATTGCAATGATAATTCTTATACAGTACTTTCTGAAGGCAATGTCATGAAACTTAATTAAAAAAAGGAAACAGATCATACAGATTAGATTAGTGTTACAGTATCGAGTCGGCTGAATAAGGAAAAATAGACTATATACTCCGTATGACAGGTTGACTTTGAGAAAGTCTAGGAAAAATGAGTGTGTGAAGACATTAGAGTTAAGCTTATCTTAGTTTTTATTCAAAATCAACGTAAAACGAAGTAGTCTGTAGTACTTCTAAATATTTTATCGCGAAGGAAAACAAGAATATGTCCAAAAGTTCACTGTGTCGCGATAACCACACTCACACAGGTGAGTTGTTGATGCGTGAGTAGAATGGAGCAACTTTGGTGGACCTCACTCCTATCCCCACCACAAAGTGGGGATGAGTTTGTGTCTGTCGGAGCCGTACCGTGGGCGGTCGGGTGGTCACGTAGTGCGAAGTGGGGGTGAATATTTACATATGTGAAAATAATTACATTAATAATGTCGCGGTATAATCAGAATTTTTATTGTAATTAGCTGTAATGTCTGAGTGTATTTCAATTATTAACTTCCCATTAGGAAGTTATTGAAATTGGGTCGATTGGTGCACTGATAGAAGGATTTCTTTGGTTGTAACATAATTTATTTGTAGCAAATAAATATATTATTTGAAAATAAAACCAAAGAAATATTTCTTCACAGTTAAGAAATCATTCACTAGAGTAGATATAACAAATATTTATTTCGAATTTAAAAATGAAGGATTATCACAGTCAACTTCGCAGTGATTGAAAAATTTTAGTCGATCATTTAAATGATCTAAAGTGAAGTAACGTTGTTTAATCAAGTGATTGATAATTTTAGGCATATCATATCGACAGACCCCTAAGTAAAAGTCGTGCATCACATCACAAGTCCAGTTAATTTTATTGTGAAAAAAAAAAACTATTGAGTGCCATATTATCACCTAAAAGACTTATCAATACAAAATATATACGATAAGTTTTGTCATTCACAGAAATTAATATTCCCTTCTTTATCAAGTATTCAAATTCAGTCACAACTTGTTGAAAACATCTTTGAGCTCCAAACTCTTTATAATCAGTATTATATATAAATTGGAGTAAAAAGATATTGTCTAATGTCGAAGTAAACTTCGGTAGTAGAGCTGCAATTGAGCAGTAAAGTCCTCCAATTTTATGGATTCCTGCTGCTGATGATAGAGGATCATTGACTTTAAATTAATCATAATACAGATAAAGAGGTATAACAATATTTTCTGCAAAGCGTTGAGAAAGACTTATCCACAGTTCGCCTTGAAAAAGGCTATTATAAGTAATTTTGACATCAGCACAATTTTTTAACGTCTCTTGATTTATAAAATTTGAAATTCCTCCAAAAACATTTGGTAATTGTAAATATTTGTGTAACACTTCGCGTAAGGGAATGAATTGCCTATAGCATTTCTTTTTACTCCAAACAATAGTTCCTTCCACTGTTTTGTCATCATCCATATCTCCTATGTAAAAAGGGCGTGATTCAATAAAAATTTGTAGAATCTTTAAGATGTTTTAAACATTTCCAATCAGAATTGAAATGATTAAATGAGCTGGTTTTGAAGCTGTTATCGATAAATTCGTGATATTCTATAGGAAGTTTGGCCTTCAATTTCCTTGAAATACTTCCAAGAAAATTGTTTGTTAACTCTCCGTAATATTTTATAATATCTTGGGCAAACAGCTTCGGTATTGCAGGATTACTATAAATTTTATTGATAAAAGACAATACATTTGAATCAACGTCATTTTGCACTTTATCCATTTTTGCAAAATAACTTTGTTTGACGAATTGAATAAGTTGAAGATGACAGAAGAACAAATATACAATAGATACGTTGAAACTATTCCACAAGCATAAAAAAAAAAATATTGTTAATTTCTTACCAACTTATTCATAGTATCATATACTGTAGGGATTTGTGCATCACTCTTAGTTTTAATGTCATACATTCCCCATTGAATAAAATACCAGATATTTTCACTCTCACTGGGATAAGCTAAATTAAATGTTATAAAAAACGTAAACAGAACATCAAGTCGGTCAAAGGACGATGATACTTCGTATCGAAAATTATCAATTTGCACATAGACCATCTCTAAATGTGTGATATCTGTCCCAACAACTATGAGATACAGCTGAACGGTACGTTTTAATTTCGACATAAACACACTTTTTTCACTGACAACTGCGTTGATATCACCAGGAATTTGTACATGCTCAACAATGCCTTTTATAGCCTCTTCAATTGTAGGTTTCCATTTAGCTTTACTGCTTGCTCGACCTCTTTTGGAGGCTTTAGGTGCAATTATTGCAGCCAAAATTTCCAGTTGAATAACGCGTTTGGCTATTGCTGAAGTGTACTCGTCACTAAGTTCAAGTAATACTAGCCGCACTCTCTTCTCGTCATTTAACTTGTTATAAAATTTTTTAAACAGCCTCTGAAGTACGTCATCCCACGTTGAAGCTAGAGTGTTTCCACTAATCGGATAGTTCTTAATGGAATCTCTTTTAACCTACAAATATAAACAACACACTAAAGTGACGAAGCACAAAAGGTATCAGAAGAAGGAAGCAATCCATATACTCACCAAATCACATGCAATTTTTTCTTTTAAAATGGCCCAATCATTAAAAATATCTGTTGCAGTCCGATATTTTCCAACCCTAATATCTTCTTCTTTTAAACTATAGGATAAATCCCAATGAATGATCATAGTTTCTTGCCATTCTCTATGATATCTCAACCATTCTTTGCTTTTTAAAGCAGAATCGTCATCTTCATTGATATCCGAATTGTCGACGTCAGGAACTTCATCAATTTTTTCCAAAGTACGAATTTGTGTCATAATATTACGGTATTTATTTATCAATTTTCCTTTCGAAATCTCCGATTTATTTTGTTTCGAGTCACACTTTTTCACAGGGACCACATAGTCTCTTTATTTATTTCCGCCAAATAAATACTTTTATCAATGTGAAATCTGAATTTTCATCATATCTCCACGTTTCAAGATATATGCAAGCATACTGACCAACTTTTAAAATGATGTGTGTGTGTACGTACGTATGTCAGCATTCTTTTCGTTTTCGATATCTCAAGAACGGATTGAGATATCAACTCCAACCAAAATTGATTCGAAAGATATTGTTATAAAAAGGATCTGAAAGAAGTTTAAACAAATTCGGTAGATCTTTTTTTTTTTGTTATAGAAGAAAACTAATAACGAATAGATGAAAAGATTGACGATTTTTTAAAATACTCTTAAGCAAAAAAATAATGATTTCATTTGAAAATTAACTCGATATTCACTGAACATTTTTATTTACAACTAAATATGACTTTCGACAATTACACATTGTTTATAACAATATAAATTTGTTATAAACAATGGAAAGTTGTATTTATCGATTAACTAATGCATCTATCACATGAATTTAGATGTTTCTAACAAAACAATATGATTTATGACGAGATATGAGTTTCAACAATTACAAACTGCTCATAACAATGTGAATTTGTTATAATAATGGGAAGTTCGTCGTGTAAGCACAAAGTGTGCTTAGACCAATTTTTTTCTATAATTATTCAAAATATACATATGTTTTTAAAGGAGGTTAAAAATAAAACTTAATGATTGAGGTTAACGATTATTACTTAAGTTTTTTTTAAATTTCGTTCAAAAAGAAAAGATTCCGGAGAATTTTTTAAGGAAATCATCTTTTAGACATTTTATTGCTTTGGAAAACCCACGTGGCGAAAAAGCAATAAAAGTTTGAAAAAGAGTGCGTGACGAAAGAAGAGCATTAGCTTTCCAAAAAAGGAAAGGACCTTGTAAATTGTAAGCCTTATTTTGTCTTGTATCAATAATTTTGTTGAAGTTAGTAAATTTTTATGTGAAACCAATATAATTTTCAAAATTGTTAACAACGATTATTTAAAGAAACTCGCGAGTTGAAAGAGAGAATATTACGCTGACTGGAGGATCAACGGAGGACTAATTAATTTTAATACATTTTTACCTGAGCAAAGGAAATCATCTGTTGGTAACGTTTTAATTGATATTATAATTCTTTTAATAATTTTCATTTGATCAACTTTGTTATTGTTTGATATAAATCACACATTTATACTTTCTCTATCGAAGATCCCCTCATCCCTCTCTATTGGTCGAAAGGCTAGGACTAAAAAGAGCAATTCAAAGTCTCTAAGGTTAAGCATATGTATCGCATATTGATAGCTTTGAAGAGCAAAATTACATAACATAGCCTTGTTTTTAATTATAAAAAATACTAGAAGTACTTAAATTACATGAAATTATTCTAATATTCATGTATTATTGACGCATGCGCATAAGAGGAGTCTTATATTGCAATTGAAAGCTTGAGATGCATTAAAAAGCATCGACGTGCCATCTAACGTTAAAAAATATAACGCGTCACTCAACGGGTACGCTGACAATGCCTGTGTGCAGTCCGTTGTTCGGACGCAAGTAGTAAAGGTGCCGTGTGGTGGGGCCTTATGCCGCTGCTGCAAACTGTCTGAGTGCAATTCTTACCGTTCAGACCCGCCGGGCGAGGGCATACGAACGGGTGGCGAGTTATTGCCGCTCCGTCCGAGAGGTTCCCACGGTCCGATAAATGCTTCTTTTCAACCAATGAGCGGCGTCTGTACGAGCTATGCACAAACGCTTTTGCATGTTTCTAACGGTGGTGCGCAAGCTATTGACTGCGGCATGGATAAGTACGTGTCTTAGGGATATGATTTTATTTTTATTATAAACAGAGATGTTTATTCAATTATTTATTCTATGATTGCATATACATTGACATTATTTCTTAACATATTACGGTGTAAAAATAGATATCAAAAATTACTCTATACCGTACTCCAAAGTTATAATACTTTTCATGTTACAGCTAATTATTCATTTGATACCCGAAAGGAAGTGTTAAGAAGGTGTCTTTTATACGGTGGTTTGTATTTTGTATTTGAGTTGTTTTGGTCTCGTGGCGTGTAATGACTTGATCAAATGACGTTTTTCGAATAGCATCAAAAGAAATAACAATGGGCTCTTTACGCTCACCAAAAATTAGTGGTTGTACCCCTGTCATATCGAATCATCTTGTACTGCTATGTTTCCATCACTTTTGAAACTTGATAACCTTTTTCTATATCTTTACGTATTTTATCAACGAATCAGGTACCGTATAATACACGTTTAGCAATATCGTTATGATAACAATTATCCTGGTGACTCGTTTCGGCACAGGTCCTACAAAATACAAAAAGAAGTTTACCGTGGAATCCTGATGGTAAAACAGGATATAAAAGATCACGGGGTGTAAAATCAGGCATTTTACAAACCCCTCATCGTCAGAAAAATCATTTTCATTTAGTAGTTATTCATTACATTCAGAACTGACGTAAATTGTCTGATGACCAACGGGGAATTTTTCTGTTTTACAAACGTATGGATAAAGCGAGCACACATCAACATATTTTATTTTTCCTGACTAATGTACATCGCGTATCATAACAAAATTTTCAGTGCGCCCGCCAAAAAAATTATCACAAGGTTTAAAAGGCGTGTTTCGTGGTAAAGGATGTACATTAATTTATATCTCTAAAATGGGATTATTCTTCAAAAATTGTCTGTAACGGCACTTCCACTCTTCTATCAATGTATAACCTAATGAAGGTATTCTATCTGAAGTAGCGCGTGTTAATTCTAAGCGCTGATTATAGATTTCGCTGTGACGAAGTTCTTTATCTCTATTTACACGGAAACATAGAGGGCACCAATGCTAATAAAAACCAAGAAATTGAAATACAATTTTTTCTTGAGTTTCTGGATTATGATAATAACCGTCTACTAAAGTACCACAGGGTAAGCAGATTTCTTTGCGACAAGCGGTATGAGCTATCATATGACCGCGTTTTTGTTCCCGAAAAATTAACTATGAATTAGCTATAGGTGATTGATTAGAGGACCATTGATACGTGCACCGGGGCAGAAAAATGCCTATCGTATCAGCTTTCAAGAATTTTTTTCAAAAAATTTTTGGACATGTTGATGCTGATGTGCAGCATTCAGTAGAAGGACATACGTCATCACATTTAAGTATCATATCTCAATAATTTATGCATGCCTATCTCAAAACAGTAACGTCAGCTCTATAGTCATGGATAAATTCTTTTTAAAATTAAAAATGTAATTGGCCTGTTTCTTTCTGTTGAGAATTCGTCAATTCTCAATTCAAATTGACGGCTGATCGGAACTTCGGCGGTCATCTTGGCACCGGGTCGATAACCAATCGACAAAATAATCAATAATTCAAAGTTTTGTCACTTATTTGACTAATTTTCAATGGCCATTTTGACTACTGAAGTTCCGGTCGCCATTCTTTTTCTGTTCTCTTTCACGTTAAAACGCCGTTCTGATCATTTTTACGAAAATCTACTATTTTTGAGTCAATCCTTAGTTATTGCGTGTTTCTGAATCGACAGAAATATTTAGTGAGTCATTCCTAACTTAAATATCACATTACTTCTGGACATTCAATTTATTTCATCTGAAATAAATTACATCCATTTTTGCATTGCTCGTTGGGCTAACGCCTCGTGTACAATCACTATTTAACATGACTTGTGAAGCGTGTTGAGCTCGTGTGAACGTTCAATAATATCGAACACACCAAGTTTAGATAAAAAATAGACAGTCATAAAACTCACAGTGATAAATTAGTGAAAGACATTCAAAACATATTCGTGAATTCAAATTCGTATTATTGTGTACCTGTTGATAGTGTTAAAATAAACTTATTATAATTTGTTACTTATCAACCTGTCTACCATTTCGCTCTGACCCGGCACAATCATCCCTATCTTTAAACGGTTAGGTTCATCTTATTTTTAAGAATTTTCAATACTTTCCATTATACCATGATATAAAAGAATCGCGTTCTTTTACATGCATTGTATCAGAAGTATAATATTTCAAACCAGGAAGGGGCCCTTTATAATTGATATTTTCAGTTATGTTGAATAAATGAGGAAAAAACTCTTTACTAATTTCATTGTCGAAACCAAAGGGCCCTTAGATGGAGCCCTGAAAAGCCTTTGTAAATAATTTAAACTATCTAAATAAATAACATTATCTATATGCATGACAATAATTTTACTACAGTTTAAAATAAGGTTGGAGATACGTGTTTTTTTTATTTTCTATTAGATAACGAAGAATGAATTGAACGTGCATTATGCGCAATGCGAATTATTTTTTCAAATAATTTATATCGACTAAATGCTAGATCAACAGGGCTACATATAGGCTTTTCATGAAATATATATTCGCGCTTACCGCAGAAAGAGCAGCTTTAGGATAAATCATTATTGTTTGCCCAACATACGCATACGTTTTGAACAAAAGAAAGATTGGAAACGTGCAATTTTGTTGTCTTTTCGCCTTTTATATGCTGATGCTGATGTGTTTCAAAATCATAGAATAAAAAGACCCCTTGCAGTGGCTCAAATATTTCGAAAACACGCATATAGCATTGATGATTCAACGGCCGATTACAATGACAAATACGACAATAAGTTTTATCACAAGCACGCTGTTTTCTTTTATCGGCAGTATATATTTTTAGACGAAAACATTTTCCACAAATTTGTATTAGATTACAGATAGTTAAATTACTATCAGTATCAGTAAGGCTCACAGATTGTTTGAGTAAATGTTTGTCATAGCAGATGTCACTAAAAGAATATCTATTACATCAATGACACATGCGCGATTTCACAGGCGTGCAGCCAGGTGAGCTGCCGTACCGAGAACATTCCGAATGACAACGATGCAATGCTGGAGGTGTAGAATATTTTTTATTACAGGCTGAACAAAAAAAATGCGTTTGTTAATAATATAAAATAAATAAAGTTCTAATAATAGTGCCGTAACTCTCTTCAACAACGCCTCGACCATCAAATAAAGGGGACTTTCCTTTTCCTATTGTATAAAATCGCTGAAAAGCATTTATTTCATCAAGCCCGCAGTCATTACGAGGCATTTTAACACCAGTTTTGCTTACCAACTGTAAGGCTGCATCGCGCTGTAAGTTACATCTTCTATCGCACATTGTTTTCCACCGTTTTTGTAACATACCAGTACGAATTTCACTACGCTCAGCATAACGATCAGTGACAACAAGTGAACGTAGAAAACATAAATTATCATCGCTCGCAATACGTAAAATAGAACGATTAAAAATATCTTTAAATGTTCACTTTTTATTACAACACTCCGACGCCCCGTACGATTGAAACCATCAATACAATATTATCGTCACTATTCAAACCACCAGCACTCTGAAAAATTTTACATAGTAAGTCCCCTAAGTTGAGACTTGTATATTGTTGTGGCGGTCTAAAATAAGTCCATATTGGACCTGCTGTCAATCTTTTATAATTAATACTAAAGCCAATTCTATCACGATTCGTGCATGATTGCGTAATATATGTTGTAATGTCAGTTAAAGCACCTTCGAACAATTCTAAATGATTTCGATTATTTGGTGGCTCTGTTATTCTTATAAAACATTCTTTACCCATAACTTGAAATTTTTTTGAATTTCCTACGCGTTCTCTATCGATAATAAAATGACGACCTGGTGGTTAGACGTCAGCAAAACTTTCTGATGATTGGCAAATCATCTTCAAAATGTCTTAAGATTGCAAAGATCATATTCAAAGCTTTGGATTACTTACTGAGAATACCTTGACTTAAAATATGAGAATATTAAAACCGTTATTGTTGCAAAAATCACGAATTTAAAGTTTTAAATTACATAGCCTGGTCAGCGGGTATTACGTCATGGCATTCAGTTATTACAACGTTGAAGAGATAAATCAAAAAAGACGTTCGAGTTAATGGTTGAGACGCTGAGAAATGAAATACCAGCTATTTAACATACTATCAACATCATCCAACTTCCTGTGGATTTGATTTATACCTTTGGATCCAATTATCTTCAACGTGAGGGAGCAATGACAACGATTCTTGAGAAACTAAAGCCTGATTACATGTCATCAGCAACAGTATCATCCATGAATATTGAAATCATCGCTAAGTTTTATCAATATGTATACCTCTACTGTTTTGATGTCATAAAATATTAATAAAAATTTTCCATCATAATCCTGTTTAAAAACGAAATAAACTGTTAAATGCTATTTTTTTAAAGAAGATCTTTAATAACTATAAAATTACTGTAGTAATATAACTTATTTTCAAAAATTCAACGGTCAGGGTAATTAGAAGTTCTCGAAATAATAAGAATTTATTGAAAATATCAAAATTTATTGAGATAATAAGAATTCATTTAAATCATTAAAATTTATTTAGATAATAAGAATTTTTTCATATTATTAAAATTTATTTGAATACGCAAAATATTAATATTTATTTTTGCCTATCATGGCTACCTGCTCGGTGCTGTTGGATGCATTTCATTTTTTTTAATTGTTCTTCAATGATAACATGAAGTATACGTTAGTATACTTCAACGAGCGTATATACTTTTCAAAGATTTTTTTTAGACTGACGGTTCTATTAAATTATGTACCCCTCTATTTTTCTTTTTAGGCAATCAGTGCGTCAAATGACTACTGTCAGCAAAAAGTAGCTAGCCTTCCGACAACACGATAATGAAAATTTTTAGAATATAATTACTTTTCGATTATGATAAATATCATCACACATGATAGATCCGCGTTGGAAGCATTTATGAACTTCTAATATTTGTGGCCCTACAGGCTGTGGGAAAACTGTTTTTGTAAAAAAATTTATTAATGATATATATCACGTGGGCGATACACGTTTTTATAAGATCATTATTCACTATGCTGAGTGGCAAGATGGCTATAACAATCATCCAAAAACATTACCTCTAGAATTGAGAAAAGGATTACCAGCTAATGACGATTATGTGTCGGGTCAGCAGCCAAAATTAATTATTATAGATAATCTTATGCGTGAATCATCGAGTAGCACAATTATAGATCTTTTGACGAAGGGGAGTCATCATCATAACTTGAGCGTTATATTCATAACGCAAAATTTATTCTATCAGGGAAAAGGATAACGAAACATTTCTAGCATTTTGCTCGGCAGGTGTGTCCAGAAAATACAAGCTTTTTCCAAGAAATATATTATGACGCAACACTACATCAGCATGGATACCTATTATTGGATTTGAATCAATCAACACCTGAGAATTGTCGATTTCGTACATGTATTTTTCCAGATGATCCGAGACATTACGTTTATGTTCAGCGAAAACATATAAATAAGAGTTCAAATAACAATGAGTTATCAGTTGTTACTTAGTGATTGCGGCAAACGCATCACCGAAGAAACAAGCAGCAATTCTCAGCGCTTTATTTTACCTGGGAAAAGAGCAACGAACCGCTATTTTATGAAAAACTGATCCACAGTTAGTAAGATATATATGTGAATGCGCTCTTAATATTTTACGGGGCAACGTTTCATTGACACCCAAGCAGAAACGTAAATTGAGACGTCACGCTTCCATTTGACGACGCTTAGCTTCAAGGGGAAGTGCCAAAGGGAAAAAAAGATAACTTTACAAAAAGGTGGCAGGTTTTTACCTATACTTCTAGCCCCTATCTTGGGTAGTTCGACATCGAAACTTATCAACGGTTGAAAGATAATGGAACATGCTAAAAGAATGGTTTCAATATCCGAAGAAATTGCAAAAAATTTTCAAACAACAGATACAGAATTATCAACAAATAAAATAGATAAAATTTATGATTCAGCTTCAGTACGCCTCGATCGAGAGATAAATGCAATTCTATGCTCTACAGCATATCAATATGAACGCGAGAAGTGGAATGCTTACTCCCAAGTGCTAGAAAGGTATTTACGTCTTATCAATAATGGAAATCAGACAGTGACGACACCAAATTTAATCAAAAATGAAAATACCAGTGAAATATCATTGTATGATAAAGTAGGGGAGTTGATAAATAAATGGCCTGATCATAACATTAATCAATCTGTTATTCATAGTATTCCGAAAAAGTATCAGTCAAAGGTAAAACTTCTTCACAGACGTTTAAAAAATATGCTTGATAATATTATCACCTGAGATAATACAGGTGTCGTCAGTATTGGAGGTAGTTCTATCCCAGGTTCAAATATTATAGACCTGTTGAATGATGCTATGAGGTCTAGAAAGAATGAATACGCTATGGGCAGAGATCAGTTTGCACACGTTACTCATAGAGGCTATGTGCCACGCGAGTACACAGGAAATAAAGAGTTATTTGATGCTGAAACATTAGGCACGGCTACGCCGACACACTCCACCCGTGGACGCCGGTTTATCATACCAGATATAATAGCTGAAGGTTTTTCGTCAATGAGATCGCAAAGTGAATCAGATATTAATGACGGTGATGATTTTTTAAGTGCACGCAGCGCCAAATCACAAAGAGATTGCTACTTATAATGACAATATTAAGTATTTATCAGTCGTCACTGATGTTCTAAGTAAATTTGTATAGGTCGAAGCATTACATGACAAAACCAGCTTAACTGTTGCTCGAGCAATGACACGGATTGTTAAACGTAGTAATAAAAGATCACCACGCATAACACAAACAGATCGAGGCAAAGAATTTCTGGGCAGTCATTTTTAAAAAGATTTAAATAAAAAAAAAAATTATTGTCCGAACAGTGACAAAAAGTGATGTTAAAGCCGCTATTGTTGAACGTTTCAATCGCACATCAAAAGAGCGAATGTGGCGTTATTTAACATATGCTCGCACAAAAAAATTTATTGATGTTCTACGGAAATTGTCCCAGCTTACAATAATACTAAACGCAGTGCAACGAAATTTATACCATCTAAAATTGATGCTGAGAGTGAATAAGCAGCCTTTCAGAATATGCAACATCGTTACGAAAATAATAGGTGGCGTAAAAAAGTATCGAAAATGTCTAAATATAACGTTGGCGATCTAGCTCGCATCAGTAAAGCAAAGGCTGGGTTCATAAAAGGTTTATACCAGCGGCTGGAGCGAAGAAATTTTTGAAATAATTCGTCTGTCAAAATTTTGTCAGCCCCCGGTGTATATACTTCAAGATTTGAACCATCAAAATATAGACGGTACTTTTTATGAGGAAAAGCTGTCATGAGTAGTTCAAAAATCAAAAAAATAAAAATGACACTACAAAATAATGAGATTCACATTATTTTACCCAGCATGATTTATTTCCCTGAAAATATTACAATACACTTTATCACGCAATTATTACATCCTCTCAAATTGCCTGGGGAGTGGGGCGTGTCTTTGGAAGAAATAAGCATTCTTATGAATTTTTTGAATGTGCCGGCAAAACATGCTAATGTTTCTTTCTTACTTATACATGACGTCGATATCCTAGAATTCGTAAAAGAAAACGTTGCTGATACTTATAATTTTGACAAAGCAGAAAATTTTGAGTCGTTTATTCCTACTGGTGTATATCAAACTCTTAACTATCTAATTGATGAATTGAATGAACTCGACATTATCATCGTATATATAAAATGGATGGTGAATCCTGGTGGCGATGTTGAAAGTACGATGATTTGCAACGACAGTTGTGATGAGATACACCTGGTCCAACTATCATCTTATCTCCAACAAATGCTTGGGTTCCCAGTAAAGGATAGACCTGAATTATTACTTGATCTACAAAGCAATCGCCCTGCAAGTATCTTTGCATCTCTAACATGCAGCTTATTTGTTTATGCATCTTGATATGCATAACTATGTATATGACTCAACAAAAATAACGTCATTTTCTACAATGCGCTATATACCCCTATTGAAAACGGATATTCGTACGATTGAAATAGATATAAGAGATGAGTTTAGTAAATCTATAACATTTAAACACGGTACGCTGACAGTAATGCTACACTTCAAAAGGCTAAGATAGATATGTATGAAGAAATTTACTACGATATTCAACAGCATGGCGTCATTCGCAGAGGATACAGTAGGATCAGTCAAATTCACATTGGAACACCTTATCAGAAAGGTCACGGTATCGGTAGTCTTTTGAGCGGCTTATTTAGAAGTGTTCTGCCGTTCTTAAAAACTGGGGCAAAATTTGATGGTAAAGAAGCCCTCAAATCAGAACTAAATATTGCTTATGATGTATTTGACAACGGTTTGTCCTTCAAAGAATCAGCACGTACGCGTTTACAAGAGTCAGGACGAAATTTGAAACGTAAAGCAGAAGAAAAAATTGATAGCTTAATGAAAAGATCAGGCTATATAGCGCACGGTCAACATTAAATAAACAGTTGCTTCTCGACAGCCGTTTAGAGAGCTTCGGCTCTCAAAAAGAAGAAAACGCGGTACCAAAAAAGTTAAGAAGTCAAAAAAGCAGACACGTAGAGGAAAAGGAAAACGTAAATACCGTAAAATTAAAAGTAAAAGTAAGATATATTAAAAAAAAAACCATGGCTTTTCTTCATGTACATTCATGTGAATGTGCGAAAACAAAGTTGGAATTTTTCTCTGTTCCACCTGCACAAATAACAATCAAAGGCTCTCAACAAGTATTTTACAAGCCAATTTCATCGTTAACGGATAATTCACCCATTGAATTTGTCGTTCAAGGCCAAGGAGATGAATACTCAGACCTTGCGCATATTATAGTCCAAGAACTTAAGCCTGGGAATCAAGGTTTGTTTAGAACAGCTAAAAATGGGTGGAATCATGGAGGGGGGGGGGGGTGAGAACCAGTTCGAAGGAAAAAAAATTTGGTAGTCGTTGAAGTTAGGGTGGAAACTACCCCTTTTTTCTTTTTTATCCCGATATCTCTTAAAGTATGCGAGATATGGAAAAAAGTTTAGAATAAAAAACGAAGCGGCGCCGATTTCCCATAGAAATAGACTGCTCCCTTTCACCCCAATGCAACTGGTGGGGTGCACGGCACTCCCAAAGTTGAAGATCTTCGAAACAATGTCTTTGAATGCATAATTGCATTTTTTAGGTAATTTTAAGAAGAAAATACTCTTGGTATTTTCTTCTATTTTAAAAAATGCATATTTAAAAACTTCTATAAACATTAGGGTGCCGTTGGCACGAAGCTGGAGTGAGAGAAAAGGCGCGATAGTCAGCGCTTCTCGCACTCATTGCGTGTTTTGGATCATTCTATAAATGCTACGAAGCTCGGCTCATAAACTAATAAAGGAGAGAACCCAAATAAAAAATATGAGTATGACAAGGAGAGTCATACTCATATACTGTTACCATTGTAAAACAGGCTGACGTCACAAGGTCAGCGTTTAAATATAATAAAATAAAATAGAAATGAGATATTCAACTTCATTTCTCTTCGAAAATAATATTAGGGACCCCACTGGAGTGGCAAATGATACACATTTTTAATAACTTTTCTCGAATCAGCTTTGAAAACTCAGTCGATTGGAGTAGATCAATTTTTTGGGCTTTTTTAAAAAGTCAAGAAAGTTGATTAGGGGCTCCTAGTTATTTTTAAATAAAAATAAAATTTATTTTCAATCTACTTTTCATTGACTCAGCCTTGAAAACTGAGTCGATCTAACGGAGACAGTAAACAAACCTAGGAGTGTCTTTGAGCAGTTGGAGCCATTCTCTAGTGTTGTTTCGAACATTACAGTGTTATTTTTTGGGCTCCTTTTTCCAACTTCTTCATTTTGCATCAAAGGTATTTGACATATACATAATATTATATTTTTTTATGTTTGGTATGATCATAACGTAGCCTATAACTATCTTGTTTTTGTTTTTAAGATCGTACATGTGACGTATACTGCTCCTTAGATCATTCAACTAATTTTGGAGCATTTTACAAACAAGACATTTTATCTAATTTCCTATTTTTGTGGTAAATATGAAATTCTCATGTTTCATAATAAATTATGTAAAATCATTTATTACGAAATGGTAGTATTGTATATTTTTCTTGACGATTATACAGGTTTCCTCTTCGACTCATAATGGAGCAACCTTGTGGATCGTCATTACAGAGCAGCTTTAATTTTGCTGATTTATGTTTCATTGGTACCAAAAAATTGGATCGGTATCATCCAAAAGTCATTACCGTGCAAAATGATGAAGCTTCCAGAGACCGACTGCTGCAACTTTGTGTACAAACTGTAATCACTGAAAGTGATGAAATTAAACAACGATTAGAGAGTGTTCCTTCATTGGTTGCTGTTAAAGCGAAATATCATAAGGAATGCTATAATATTCTCGATCATGTAAAGTATCCAGTTAAGCCAAAGAAACAAGATCTCGCCTATGAAGCTGCACTTTAAAACGTTTATTCGTATATTATTAAAAGCGAAAAGCATCAATTTACTCTCGCTGAGTTTTGAACAATCATGAAAGACAACTTTCCATCCAATGAGGTATTTTATAACGCCTTAAAGAAATATTTTGGAAGCGATATTACAATCGTTCAAGGAAGAGGAAAACAACCACAGTTTTTATATAAACACCAGAATATTACACCAATTTGTTTAAATTGGCATTATGAAAAAGACAATATTAGTACAGCAGCGAAAGAAACTATTCTAAAAGTTGCAGCAGGACTTATAAAATCAGAAGTTACGTCAATGGAATATGAGCATGCATCATATCCGCCAGCCAGTGATTTCTTGAAGAATGTTACAGAAGATATACCATCGCTATTAAAATTTTTTTTAGATGAATTAATCGGTTGTGAAAACGATACTGAAAATTCCGTGAATATTTTGAGGAAAATATCCATTGCACATTCTATTGTTTCGATTTTAAAACCGAAGTCATTCTCTTCGTCTCTTCAACTATCTGTTGGGACATATATCTACAGAAAAACTGGGTCTCGCATAATTATTGACATATTCTCCATACTGGGAGTTAGTGCAAGTAATAAAGCAATTCAACTTTATGAAGCATCATCAATCATGGATCCTGCTGTATTCGATTCTCAAGATTCATTTCTTCAATACGTTTTCGACAATACCGACCATAATGTCAGCACGTTAGATGGAAAAGAAACATTTCATTGCCTTGGAGGTATAGCTGTGTACACTTCATGTTATTTAGTAGATAATCCAAGGAGAACTAAGAAATTAAACAAAATGCCGTCTTCTGCGACTTTGGCAAAACAGAAACAAATCAGAACTGTTCTTTATAAACTTGCCAGTAAACCAAGTTTGAATTATATTGAATATAGATCAGTAACATCAATGGATCTTGACTCACTACCGTTATTACCGCAGCACTATGGTGCATATTCATGGGCTAAAGATCTACAAGTTCCAGGATTACCTTCTTGGAAAGGATTTATATAGATAATAAGCAGTGCTATGGATTATACTGTTTCTTAAATCACCTGTCCGCCATTCATTAATGAGCCACCTTCAAATTTAACTACTATACATACTTCTTTACATTACGCATTACATCAAACAATTACTTAAAAACAGAAGACATGCTTCGTAACACATGACCAACCACTGTATTTGAAAGCTTGCTCTATCGTGCTCAATGATGGACAATTTGACAATATTGTAGTTCGATTAGGTGGATTCCACTTATTAATGTCCTATTTTGGAGCAATTGGACACATTATGGCAGGAAGTGAATTAGATGATTTGTGGTCAGTTATTTTCGCAGCACAATCAACTAAAAAAATGATTTCTGGACATGCGTATAGTCGATCTGTAAGGGCACATATCTTGACTTTTACAGCTCTTGGTATGCTTGTTTGTGAGGCTATAAATTCAGAGAAAGTAGCAGCTAAAAGTGGTAACATTGAAGGAGAACGTAGATTCGACTCATATAAACAGTGGACGGATAATTTGAAATTAAGCTTCAATGAATTACAACTATTAACAGATATTGGAAACAATGATGATGTAAAGATCTTAAATGAAGAATTTGAAACATATTTAAATAGAATATCTGCTGGAAATCCAACTGCTCAATTGTGGGTGCAGTATTTTCAATCAGTATCAGTAGCTCTCCAATTTATAGAAGCTGAAATGTTAGGATACTGAAAACTACACTTCAGAGTGTGAAAAAAATGTTGCCACTGTTTCATGCCTCTGGCCACTTCGCGTATGTTAAGAGTGCGCAAATATATTTGCAAGACATGGTGAATTTGGAGTTGAAAATGGATCCACAAGAATATGAACGATTTACTGAACATGGTTACTTCACGATACGAAGAAGCCATTAAGCTTGGTCTGAAGTCTGATCTGATATGACAATTGAACAGACTTTGAATCGTTTCTTTGGAACTAACTTGAAGAATGAGAGAGGAGTGACTCCAAGTGTTGTTGCCCGTTATCTACTAGGGATGCCAGCTGCTTTTAGTGTTATGGATAGTTTGAAAAGTTTTTTAAATATAAAATCAGCAAATAGCGAGCAACATACTGACTTATCAGCAAGTAGAATTAAAAAAGATAATGCAGCTACTGCGACACTATTACTGTAGTAGTGTCGCACTGTGGTTACGTGATCATAACCCTTTTAAACCCTGTCCAACTTTATTATCTCTGTCCACTGGTATCATGGGTAATTAAGAAATAAATTGTTTCGAAGCGTGTAGAATTGGAGAAATTGAAATGTCTACAATAGTTGGCAAAACTGCAGAAATGTCATTGACAAAACTGTATAAAGTACGTAATCTACTGAACGCCAAAACCCTTCATGTAGATAATACAACCATAACCATCGATTTCTTTATGTTATTCCAGCGTATTTCTTTAGTCATTCATGGAGACGACAAAAAAATGCGTGATGCGCTGCAATACGAATTGTCACCATACCCATTGAGCATGTTTGATGAAAAAGATTTGATGCGGAAATCAAATAAAGCCGGAATGTACAAGATTTTCAAGCCATACATGGAAACAGATTCCTTAGATACGACCACACCTATTGTAATTGATGGTGGATGGTTGTTACATCAGGTTATTTGGCCACACAGCCGAACGTTTGGAGAAATTTCCGAATTGTATTATAATTATATTTAAAATCATTATGGTGATAAAGTTACTGTAGTGTTCGATGGTTATTACAATGATGTCATTGGAGTAAAATCATATAAAAGGTACAGGCGAAAGAAAAAAAACTTTGGCTGCAGATGTTTGTATAACTGAGGATGTAATTAATAGTTTAACTCGAACCAAGTTCCTTTCAAACACAGCAAATAAAGTAAAGCTCGTTCAAAAACTTCACACTTATCTCGGAGATAGAGGAATAACAGTTAACATTGCAGCAGAAGATGCCGATGGTTTAATTATTAACATCACATTACAATTATCTGAGCTATCACCGCAGACTCCAATAACAATTGTAGGTAACGATGTCAATTTATTGATTTCATCGATAGCATTAGCTCCAGAAGAAAGACAATTTTTCTTTTATAAAGTTGCTGGTGGCAAATCCAAAAATACGTTATACTCACCTAAAGACCAACAACACCTGAAACCCTATATTTTATTCGCGCATGCATTCGCTGGATGTGATACTACGAGTGCATTTTATAACAAAGGAGAGAAGAGCATCATTAAAGTGTTGCAATCTTATTCAGAACTGAAGAACCAAATTGAAGGATTCTATATGCCCAATAATACAATAGAAAATCTTCATGAAATAACTGAAAAGATTGTATACTATATGTATTATAATAAAAAAAAAAAATCCTCAACTATAGAAACTTTAAGAGATAATTGTTTCAAAACAGCCATAACGTTAGCAAAAAAAGAAGCGTCTTTGGCAACATTGCCACCAACAAAATCGGCGTTGAGAGAACACGTAAAACGTGTATATTACCAGATTAAGTTATGGATCGGTAACAATTTAATCCCGGATAATTGAGGATGGAAAAAGACTCAAACTATGTATATCAGTAATGAACACCAGAAAATCAGCTCCTGAAAATTCACTTGAGCTTATTCACTGTGGTTGTAACACCGGTTGCTCTACTCAAAAATGCAAATGCAAAAAAATGGGATTAAAATGTAACTACCTGTTTACTCAATGCAACGGACAGAGTTGTTTTAATCGTGAAGCCACCGCAATCGAGGAAGCTCATGATAATAGTGGAGATGAAGATGAGACAGAAAAACAAAATCGTGAAAGAGAACTAAACGATGAAACAGAAGGAGAAGATGACGACAATAACGAAGATGTTGAAAACGATGAAGACAAAAACAACGAAGAACCTATGGATGTAGATAATTGTAGTGATAGATCTTTTTAAATGTAGAAGCATAATAAATGCTTGAAAATAAATTCAGTTAAATAAATTTTTTAATTTGAAAATAAATTTTATTTTTATTTAAAAATAACTAGGAGCCCCTAATCAACTTTCTTGACTTTTTAAAAAAGCCCAAAAAATTGATCTACTCCAATCGACTGAGTTTTCAAAGCTGATTCGAGAAAAGTTATTCAAAATGTGTATCATTTGCCACTCCAGTGGGGTCCCTAATATTATTTTCGAAGAGAAATGAAGTTGAATATCTCATTTCTATTTTATTTTATTATATTTAAACGCTGACCTTGTGACGTCAGCCTGTTTTACAATGGTAACAGTATATGAGTATGACTCTCCTTGTCATACTCATATTTTTTATTTGGGTTCTCTCCTTTATTAGTTTATGAGCCGAGCTTCGTAGCATTTATAGAATGATCCAAAACACGCAATGAGTGCGAGAAGCGCTGACTATCGCGCCTTTTCTCTCACTCCAGCTTCGTGCCAACGGCACCCTAATGTTTATAGAAGTTTTTAAATATGCATTTTTTAAAATAGAAGAAAATACCAAGAGTATTTTCTTCTTAAAATTACCTAAAAAATGCAATTATGCATTCAAAGACATTGTTTCGAAGATCTTCAACTTTGGGAGTGCCGTGCACCCCACCAGTTGCATTGGGGTGAAAGGGAGCAGTCTATTTCTATGGGAAATCGGCGCCGCTTCCTTTTTTATTCTAAATTTTTTTCCACATCTCGCATACTTTGCGAGATATCGGGATAAAAAAGAAAAAAGGGGTAGTTTCCACCCTAACTTCAACCACTATTAAATTTTTTTTTCCTTCGAACTGGTTCTTAACCCCCCCCCCCTCCGACCTATGATTCCGGCCCATTTTTAGCCGTCCTAAACAAACCGTGATCTCCAGGCTTGAGTTCTTAGACTATCAGTTATCTCACTGTCAAAACCAAATGCTTTAGGTAGAGCTCTTAAAGGCATTTGTAAATAATTGAAACGATCTAAAAATGTTACATTATCTATTGTCATGACAATAATCTTACTCCAGCTCAAAATAACGTTTGGAATACTCGTTTTTTTATTTTCTACCAAATAACAATGAATAAACTGTGCATCAAAACTTCTAGCATTATGGGCGACACATATCATTTTAGTAAAATATTGATATGTTTGAAATAATAGATTCAGAAGATTACCGATCGGGTTGTCATGAAACACATTTTCGCGTTTACCACAAAATGCACAGTTTTGTAATAAATTATTATTTCCAGCACAAAAAACGCGAATTAGGGACATTCAATTTTGTTATTTTATCACTTTTAACATGCTTGTGTTGTTGTGTTTCGAAATCATAAAATAAAAATACTACTTGTTGAGGCCGCATTGGTTCGAGAGGGCTCATATAGCAGCGATGATTCATTGGACGGCTACAATTACAAATACGACAAAAAGATTCATTACACACGCGCTGTTACGTTTTAGATGTACCGTATATTTTTAAATGGAAACATTCTTTACAAGCTTGTATTAGATTATAAAAAGTTAAATCTTTATCTTTGCCGTTAAGTGAAGCAGACCCCTCTAATAGATGTTTGTCATAGCAGCTATCACTTACAAAATATATATTTCACTTATAACACATTCGCTGATTTAGAGTTTTACAAACAGGTGCAATACCACACCGCGGACATTCAGAAACACAACGATGTAAGGCAGAGGGCGTAGCATAACTTTTATTGCAAGCCGAACAAGAAGAACGCGAACCTATTGCCGCACTGAGATTCAATATAGGTTCATAATGGTGCGTTTGCTGATAATATAAAATAAATTCGGCTGATTTGGCTGATAGATGAAAAGGATTTGGCTGATAGGACCATACTACTCCTCAACGACCCGCCGACTATCAAGTAAGGGTAGACTTCCTTTTTCTAAGGTGTGAAATTTGAACACAACGATAGCTGTACCCTTGCGATCAAAATATCGTTGGAAACTATTGATTCCATCAAGGCTACAGCCTTAACGGGGTATTTTAACACTGGCTCTGCTTACTAGTTCTACGGCTGCTTCACGTTGCAAATTTCACCGCCGGTCACACATTATCTTCCAACGTTTTTGTAGATTACCTGCATGAATTTCACTGCGTTTAGCATAAAGATCAGCGACAACGAGTAAGGGTGGAATGCACAAATTATCGTTATTCGTGATACTTAATATTGAGCATTTGAATATATTTCCGAAAGTCAGCTTCTCATGACCGCGTCCGTCTACACCACGAACAATTAAAACCGTCAAAACAATATTATCGTCACTATTCAAACCACAGGCGCTTTGGCCAATTTCGCAAAGTAGCTCTCACAAATCGTTACTTCTATGTTGTTGTGGTGGTCTAAAACGAGACCATGTTAGCCCACTTGTCAACTTCTCATATTTAATAGTAAAGGCTATTCTATCGCGCGTAGTACGACTCTGTGTAATGTTGGCGGTAATATCAGTTACAGTACCCTTAAACTATTCTAAATGATTTTGACTCAGGTGTGGTAGTGGTATTTTAACTAGACATTCTTTACCTGTAATTTGAAACTTTTTGAATTTTCACCCGCTCTCTGTCGATAATAAAACGCCTGCCCGGTAGATAGATAGCCTCAAAGATGTCTGATGAGGTACTTGGTGAAAAGTGGACCTTGACGTTTGAGTCGAGAATTTTTTTTGCTGTAGATCTGGTGACAGCACCACTACGTTGGATATCCATAATTAATTTTGCAGTTTTAAACAGCATTATTCTTCACGTAGCCCTCAATCATGATATTCAAAACCTACATAAATTTAAGCATTGTAATAGACATAAATTTAACATAAGTAAATTCGAAGACATTTACTTTCTGAGGATAATGACCTTGGTTCACGCTGTTGATCAGCATTGGTGTCCATTTCTATATCCTATACTCGATCATCGATTCCCTTAAAAGTATTAGCTAATGATACGCTTGACGATGATGACTCGGGAGTTGGATGAAAACCGTCTGTAGGCATATCATCATCAGTGTCTTCTGCAGGTTCAAGTCTATGCAGAATACTGATATCACAGCTACACTGTGAATATGAACAGGAGATTGTAGATGGTGTACGGTCACCATCGACGTTCCAAGGGCCATGGAACTCGGACATAATTTTATTGCCGTAATCAACATTGAACCATTGCCCTTTGCTAAGATTCAACGGTAAATCTTCAGGTTTTACGGTTAAAGGTGATGATCCACGTACTTGAATCCAATTATCTAATACAGTATGATTAGAGACTCCAGTTGCAGTTGTAGTTGATGATTAAGGCTGATCAGTGTTAGTAATAATAGTAGAAGTAGATGGTTGAAGATTTTTAATTCCAGCGACATATTTGTTTTCTTCAATTTTAATCTTTTAGCCTTAGAGTGACTATCTGCTTCTTCTTCAGTTCTACAATCACAAGCTAGGAGGATATATTTGTATCGTCGTTCTGTAATACAAAGACTTTCAGAAATGTACAACAATTAACTGGTACATAAACGTTCAGAGCTTCTTGCCATATTAAATTAAGAACGTCTTATCATAATAACGGAGAAAAGGCAAAACACACGTAGCAGTTGCTCCAATACCGCTCATCAACACCTCAGCAGCTTCATACATAATCGTAAAATTCGATGTTAACAAACCGCGTGTATACGCACGGGCTAATAAGCGACATGACACGAACGCGATAAATTATCCCATCGTTCATGTCTAGACTCGGGATAGAACCGAACAATAGCTGGTGATCGATCACTAAGATAACGCACAAGCGTTAACAAAGCAATCATAAAAGGTGTAGCGTTCGTATTATCCATGTTAAATAATAAAAAAATTCACTCTTACAACTAGTTAAAAGTTAGAGAATGTCCTCACTTTAGAGCACTTTAGGAACTGACGATTGAAGAATTATGTTTGAAAATGCGGCTGCAATTGTTTATGCATCATGCAGATTTGTTGCTCTTAATAAAAGAAAAAAAATATTCTCTCCTGGAAATCTTACGAGTGCAAAAACCATATTCAAAGTTATTTACAGCGAAAGCCTGATGTTGTAGAAATCAGCGTGTTTCAGCGGTCGAAGTCACATATTCGACGCAAAAGTGCTACTATGTTTTAAATCAAAAAAGCCTTACGAACAACTCATTTAGTCTCGTATCGTTGACAGTAAAACAACCAATAGTTATTCACAAAGCCTCACGAACAGCTCATTCAGAGACGTATCATTTATAGTGACACAGCCAGCAGTTATAACATGTCATCGGCACCAAGGCAACAACTTGAATCTTTGACAACCGCTGATCAACCGGGTGAAATGGATACTTTCGAAGCATCATCGTAGAAGTATACACCGCGTAGAAAAATTTTCGAGTTTCTGTTTTGAACACCTTATGGCTTAAACGCATCACAATCAAAAGCAATAATTACGGGTGTGCGCTTCAATTACATTAGCAATAATTTCGAAGGTTGTGTATCAATCGTTGACACTACATGTTCAGGCGTACTTTTTAATGCTCAAAATTAGCTAGAGTTCATGGAGAATCTCCCACAATTAATTAAGTGCTTTGGCAACTCTGATTCTGATTATCGTAAATTAATCAATAAAGAGAACAGCTGTGCTTGTTATTTATATACTTTCATGGTTCTGGGTGGAACGAAATACGGGAACCGAATGCTGAAAATCCAAGATGTTACTAACAACTCATCGCAGAATGCATCTCGGCAATTCTTCATACAAAGAGGTACTCTTGAATACGTTGTACGTACAAACAATTTCATTTAAAAACGCTTAGAGCAGCTCCAAGCCATCATACCTGTGATCACTAAATGCGTAGTGTTGATGGTCACAGCCCTAAAAAATGAAATACCGGCAATTTGACATGCTATCAGTACTATACAATTTTCTGTCGGTTTAATATATACATTTAGAGCCTATTACCCTCAACGAGCAGAAATAATGCCAAAAATTCTTGAAAAACTGGAACCTATCTACAAAACATCAACGTTTGTCTCAGTTATGGATGTCGAGATCATCCCTCAAGAATTGTGCTTGCTTTCCAACGAACACGGTGCGAGTGGAGCGATGCTTTTATAATTTTTATATATTTTTATCATATCACGGGTAAAATTGTTGCAATTAATTTTTATACAAACATTTATGTATCAAACTGGATGCTGATAATACAATGTCAATAAAAGTACTTTCACCCTTATCCCTACACCCATCGAGATTCTAATTTTTTATAAATTTTAGGTTGCTTTTTTGAGCATTTTATCTAAAAGAATATTTTAATAATACCGTTCCGATTTTTGTGATGTAGGCTCTTGTGATATATCAAGAAATGAGAGAAGAATGTGGCGCTAGCTGTTAGTGTCTACACGTTACTACTTCAACAACATTACGCGGTTTTTTTGTTTTAACCACATAAGCATGTTTGTCTGTTTGGAAGTACGCTGTGCGTTTGCTGCAATGAAAACTTATTCTTGGCTCGGATAGGATAGTAGCGTGTTTCTTCACGTAATAGGGTCTTGAGTATACGAATATTTTATTTATCGTTGAGTCAGATGCGGAGTCATTTCTGGAAAATGAATTTTTTGTTAACATTTTTTCCGCAATGACTGAAAAGTCAACAGCACATGCTCACAATCAGTTTTCAAGTGCTATTTAAAGGTCATAGAGTTTGAGTACAGCACCTACATCACTAATATAGGTGCATAAGTGATATTTAAAATAATATTTGTTTATTGTCTTTCTGTCTAGGCCAATTTTCGACGCTTCTTCAGACGATCCCCAGATAGAAACATCATTATTCTTCAGCTACGTTTACAGGATCCAAATAAGGCTGCTGCATGATCGGTTCACGTCAATCTTTACAGTAATATACACGACTCCAGCTGAATTCACGTTCACAACTCGCAGCGTTTAATTCACGGAGTCCGTGTTTGAGCATTGTCTTCCACTGCTCATGGCCATAATCTGGTTTAAACCGAAATTCGTGTTCATACACCTTTCGCATCGCGAGCTCGTCTTTAATTGCTGCAATTTCAACATTCGTTAAGTCTTCACCTTTCCAAATATCCCAAGTAAAAAATGGGAAATTCCGAGCAAAATGATAGTAGTCATGCGTTAATTTTCGTATTTTTTCATGATCTTCACAGAACCGACCTTTTCTTGTTAACGTATTACCCTCTAGATCACGACAGATGAAGGCTTTACACTTACGTAAATCTTTTATCGCTCAGCTCACCGATATTTTATTACCGTTAGTCCATTACAGCAAATATTGAACATTAGCCACATACACCTCACAGTGTACTTTAGAAATCTGAAAAAGATAGTTATCACAAACTGAAATACTTTACATAGGTGCTTTATTGTTTTTAACGCTATGAAAGACTTTTCGCTACAAATGCTCTTTTATTGAATAAATTATCTACAAAAAATTTACGCAGTTCAAATACCTTCTTAAAAGATCAGGTGACCATGATGATAAAACCTATGTTGAGCGTCACAAAAAGATGCTCATGACCATGCGTTCCTGTATATATTTCTTGAAACTTTTATAACATAAAAATCGCAGTCATTTTATATAAGGGCCATTTATAATTATAGATCCGCGATGGAAACATCCTTGGACTTTAATTATCTGCGGTCCTACAGGGAGCGGTAAAACTGTTTTCGCAGAAAGAAATATTCGCGCTATTAATCACATTTGTGATACACGGTTCTTAAGGATTATATTTCATTATGCTGAATGGCAAGAAAACTATAATAATTATCCAAAATTTCGACCCCTTCAACTTAAAGAAGGGCTACCAACTAGCGATTACACACCAAAATTAATTATCATTGATGATCTTGGGCGTGAATCATCACGTAGTACAATTATTGACCTTTTCCCAAAGGGCAGTCGTCCTTGTAATTCGAGCATAATATTTATGACACAAAATTTAGTTCATCAGGGAAAATGCCAACAAGACATTTCTTTTAATGCCAACTACATTGTAATTTTTGAACACTCCCGTGACAGCTCACAGATCCAACATTAAGCCCAGCAAGTGTGTCCAGAAAACACCCGCTTTTTCCAAGAAATATATTATGACGCAACAGCTCAGCCACACAGCTACTTATTGCTAGACTTGAAACAATCAACACCTGAAAATTGTCGCTTCCGCACATGTATTTTTCCAGAGGACCAGAAGCACTATGTTTATGTGCAGCGTAAATCTATAAATAAGAGCACCGATAATCACGATTTACCTGTTGTTAGTTAGTAATGGCTGCGAATGCATCACGAAAGAAACAAGCGGCTATTTTCAGTTCTTTATTTGATCTATGCAAAGAACAACTTGCCGCTATATTACGGAAAGCTGATCCTTAGCTGGTGCGATATATATGTAAATGTGCTCTTAATATTTTACGGAGAAACGTGTCATTGACAGCTGATAAAAAACGTAAATTGAAGTGCCACGCTTCTCTTTTACGACGTCTAGCTTCGCGTGGTAGTGCCACGAGAAAGAAGAAAATCATTTCACAGAAAGAAGGTAGTTTTTTGCCTGTTCATCTGGCACCTATGTTTGGTGGCTAAATAACAAAACTAATGAACGGCTAAAAATGGAGCATGCTAAAAAAATGGTTTTAATACCTGAAGAGGTTGTAAAGAATTTTTAAGTCGCAGACACAAAATCATTGACGAAGAAGGTCAGATAAAAGTTATGATACCGGTTTAACACAGCTTGATAAAGAGATGAATAAAATATTATGCTCTATAGCTTATCAGAATGAACGTGAGAATAGGAATGCTTACTCACAAGTGTTGGAAAGGTATTTGCGCCTAATCAACCATGAAAGTCGTTCTGTTGTAAGTCCGCTTATGACTAAAAACGATAATGAAAAAGCGTCGCCGTATGACGGCGAAACAGATAGATCAATATATGAATTCGAGCAATGGAGCGTATTTTCAAGCGTAGTCACAAAAGATTACCACACAGAGAATTTTTGAGCTCTGATTTTCAAAAAGTTTCAAATAAAAAAGGAATTATTTTTAGAACTATAAAAAATCCGGATGTCAGAGCAGCTGTTGTTGAACGATTTAAACGTACTTTAAAAGAGCAAATGTGGCGTTATTTTACATACGCACACACAAAACGATACATTGAGGTTTTACAAAAAATTATTGCCGCTTACAATAATACTTAACACAGTGCTACAAAACGCAAGCCTGTTGAAATCGATTTTAGCAATGAGTTGACAGTTTTCTTAAACATAAAGAATAGATATGAGAACAATAAACGTTTCAAGAAAGCGTCAAAAAAGGCTAAATATAGTGTTGGTGATCTCGTTCGCGTCAGTCAGGCAAAAACAGCTTTCACGAAAGGATATACAAGTGGTTGGAGTGAAGAAATTTTCAAAATTATTCGCATATCAACGAGCCGCCAACCACCCGTTTACATACTTCAAGATCATAATCATCAAGATATCGACGGTATTTTCTATGCAGAAGAACTATCAAAATTTGGTCGAGAACTGAAACAGCAAATATAAAAAATGGCCGTACGAAAAGACGAGTTCCACATAATTTTACCCAGTAATAGAAGCATGCTTTATTTTCCTAATAACACCACAACGTACTTCATTACACAGCTACCCCAACCTCTCAAATTAACCGGTGAGTCGGGCGTGTCTTTCAAAGAAATAAACATTCCAATGAATTTTTTGAATTTACCCGTAAAACATGCTACAGTGTTATTCACCCTCATACATGATGTTGATCTTTTAGATTTTTTCAAAGTTAACGTTACTGATGTTTATAATTGAGAAAATGCTGAAAATCATGCGACCCGCTTGCCCCCTGGCGTGTTTCAAAGACTCGATCATCTGATCGTTGAGTTGAATAATCTCGTTAATATGAGTGAGTATATAAAATGGGAGCTGAACTCCAGCGGCCATATAGACGCTACAATGGTTTGCGAGGACAGCTGTAACGGGGCTTATCTAGTTCAATTATCACCATATCTTCAACAGATTCTTGGATTTCGTGCTCACGGTAAACCTGTGTTATTACAACTCCTGGAAAGCACATGACCAGCACATATATACGCGTCTATGCCGTGTGGCTGATTTGTTTACACCAATATTTGTAAAAATTATGTAACAGGCGATGTACAGACACCCTTATTATGCATTGTGGCTCTTGCCATGCATAATTATACATATGGTTCAATGCGAATAAAATTGTTTTCAACAATGTGCTACATTCCTCTTTTGAAGCCCTATATTCGTACAATAGAGATAGATATAAGACATGAATTTGGTCAAGCTATACCATTTGAACACGGTGCGTTGACTGTAACCTTACATTCCAAAAAATTCAGATAAACATGTATCAAGAAACTATCTATGGTATTCCACAAGTCGGTTCAGGGCACGATGGATCCAGCGGTATTAGTCGAATTTACATTGAAACACCTACTCAACGCCGGCACGGCATCGGCAGTTTTTTAGGGGATTTATTTAGGTCTGTACTCCCTTTTCTGAAGGTGGTGCAAAAATTATAGATAAAAGAGCTTCGAAATCAGGGTTGAGTATTGCTGACAATGTCCTTGATAATGGGCTAACATTTAAAGAATCTGCACGAGCACGTTCATGCGAGTCTGGCCAAAATTTAAAACGAAAAGCCACTGAAAGGACTGATAGCTTGATGAGTGGTTCGGGCTATATACCGCTAGGTTCAACACCAAATCAACAGTTGCTCCATGACAGCCGCTTGGAGAACATCCGTTCTCAACAAAGAAGAAAACGCTCTGTTGAAAGAGTCAAAAAATCAAAAAAACAGGTCTGTAAAAAAAGAAAGAGAAAACGTAAAGCTTCTCAGTTTAAAAGGAAGGAGGTAAAGAAAACAAAAAAAAATCAAGAAACAAGTTTGCAAGAAATCACGACCTGTAGCAGATATATTTGAATAAGCATAATGGCTTTTCTTTATGTTCATTCTTGTGAGTGTGCAAAAACAGAGCTATAATTATTTTCTGTTCCACTGACACAAACAACAATTGAGGGCTCTCAATTGGTATTATATAAACCAATTTCATCATTGACTGATAATTTACCGATCGAATTTGTTGTACAAGGTCAGGGAGATGAATACATTGACCAGGCACATACTATGGTAAATTTAAAAGTCAAAATTACAGCACGTAAATCATTACAACCTGATAGTGATCAAAAAGAACATCAGTTATTAATGTTGGACCTATATAATTTTATGCATTCTCTGTTCAATAAAGTTGATGTTTATTTCAATCAAAAATGTGTATCACAGTCTAATAATTTATATGCGTATAAAGCATACATCGAAACACTTTTACATTATGGTCGTGATGCAACAAATTCTCATCTGAGTACTGTTGGATGGTCTCAAGACACGCCCGGTAAAATGGATAGTCCTACAGATGAAAATGAAGGCTCGAAAAAACGGTGTCAATATTTAACCTATGGGAAAACCTTTGATTTACTTGACCATTTACATTGTGATGTATTTTATCAAGGGCGTTTGTTAATAAATGGTTTTGAAACAAGACTACGTTTCACAAAATCTCGAGATTCATTTTGTTCAATAAATGCTCCAGTGGTTGAATGCAAAGTTGAAATAATTGAAGCCTCTTTGATAATGAGATGGGTGAAGATATCCCCAAGTACTTTGCTTCCACATGCTCGAGATCTTACGAAAACTACTGCTAAATATTCCTTAATACGTGTGGAAGTTAAGGCTGTTTTTATACATGGTGGTGTTCATGGTGAGACTATTGACAATGTCATTTTGGGACAATTACCACGCCGAATAATCGTGGGTTTTGCTGATAACAAAGCTTTTAACGGTGATCCAAAATTGAACTCTTCTCATTTTCATTATTGTAAAATTAATTATTTGTAATCATATGTCGATGGTCGCAAAATTTCTTCAAAACGTCTCCAGCCAGATTTTACTAAACATTCTCTATATGTTGATCAAACATTGTTCTCAGGATCAGGCATACATTTTTTTAATGAAGGAAATGGCATCAGTTGTGTGGACTATCCAAATGGCTACTGCTTATTTGCTTTTGACTTGGCACCTGATCTTTCTGCAAATAGCAATACACATTGGAATTTGATTAGATATGGCAGTGTACGTCTAGAAGTACGTTTTAGTGACGCCTTAGCTTCATCTATAAATTGTATTATTTATGCGGAATATAGAAATATACTTGAAATTGTTTCATCTCGGCAAATTATTGTGGATTTTGTTGGCTAAGTATATTTTCAATAAAGTAGCGCTCTATTGTTCAATAAAGAGCTCAGTATCGAACTAAGTGAGCATTATTTTGACTCAAGATGAAGTTTGTATTTGATATACAAGGGTTTTTCAATTACGACGCTGACTTTCTATTAAAAGAAATTGCACTGTTCGCTTTAGAAGCTAATATTATTGTCCATTGGATAATTGCTCCGGAATATTCTTATTTATTATTATCGAAATCAAAAAACATGCAAATATCTTATTGACATCACAACATGGTATACCATGATACAAAGGCTCATCATCAATCAAGGCTGTATACACCAATTTACGAGCTATTACACACAATGCTGAGCAGATTTATATACGCGGTTTCATGCAAAAACGCTTGTTGGAAACGGTTGTGTGCAAAAAAATTATAAATATCGACGACATGTTTGATAAACCGCCATTAACTGTCCCGTCAACTGTGGGGATCGTTTATTCATATCACTCTGCTCTGACATCCGTGTTTACAGGCCACTGTTCAATGTCAGCGGCTTATTATTACCGTAGTTGGCTGCAAAATAATTTACCAATGTACATTAAATCTACGGTCGCTCTACGGCCAAGCAAAATTTAAATTGTGACGATAATAATCGTAAAGCATGCAACGAATACGTTGCAAGTTATAGAAGCTCTTCAGTACAATAGGCGTATATCTAGCAGACAAGATTCCGAAGGTGTGGACGATACCCAAAGCTTTTGTAGTTAATACAGATGGCCACAAACAACCAGGGCAACATTGGGTTACCGTGTACGTCAATCGAGATGACATCAGCAGCTACGTTGAGAGCTATGGAATGCCACCAATTATTCCAGAATACCTTAGGAGACTTAGAGAGAATTGCTCATACTTCCGCCGTTCCGTCAAACATCTACAACAGGAAGATTCTCAAATGTGCGGCCAATATTGTATCATGTTTTTGCGTGCTATGTCTGTTAATTATCCCCTTAGTGACTTTTTATCTTACTATAGTAGAAAATATTCCGAAAACGATGAAATTGTAGCTGAATATTATAAAACCTTCATGGAAATGAAACATTTGAACTATAATTAAAATGCATTCATGGGTAAAAGGCTTAAATTCGATCAAATATGCTTAAGTAAGAATAAAATTGTGTTCAAATAGAAATAATAACTTAATAAATCCATATTTAACTATTTTGTTTGTCGATTCTTTAAACACCTTATGTCATTTATAATAAAAATGTTCAATGACGTTTATTCAAAACAATTTCTTTTGGCAAAAATCAGCATCGTTATTAAATAATCCTTGAATATCAATCACATACTTCATTTTAGATACAAATAATTTCTTATGCTTGCAACGTGTTACAACGTGAGCGACTAGCTCAATACTGAACACTCCATTGAATTATATAATAGTAATTCATCAAAAATGACCTCAACCAGCAAAATCCACAATAATTTAGCGGAATAAATCAATTCCAAGTATATTTTCATATTTAGCATGAATAATCTAGTCTTTAATAGAAGCTAGGGCGTCATCAAAGCGTACCTCGAGCCGCACACTGCCATGGCGGATCAACTTCCAATGTGTATCACTGTTTGCTGAAAAATCAGGTGTCAAATCAAAAGCAAATAAACAATATCCATTTGGATAATCGGCGCGACTAATTCCGTTCACTTCATTAAGAAAATATATTTCTGTTTTTGAGAATGATGTATGATAGCAGTCGACATCAAGGAAATTTGACGTCCATCGACATACAACGATAAATTATCAATTTTTTAATGATGAAAATTGAATGGATTTAATTTTCGATCGCCGTTTAAAACTTTATTGTCAACAAAACCAATGATTACTTGCCGCGGTAATTGGCCAAGAATCACATTGTCAATTGTTTCACCACGTACGAACACTGCTATAACTTCCACACGTGTTAACGGGTATTTTGCTGTCGTTTTAGTTAGAGCACGTGCATGTGATAGCAAAGTGCCTAGTGATATTTTCACGCGTCTCATTATTAAAGAGGCCTCAATGATGTCAACTTTGCATTGAGCGTTGGGAGCATCCATTGAACAGAATGAATTTTGAGATTTTGTTAAGCGTATCTCCACGCCATTTATTAGAAAGCGTTCTTAATTAAATACGTCACAATGTAGATGACCAAGAAAATCAAACGCTTTCCCATATCATAAATATTGACGACTGTTCATTTCACCGGGTGTATCTTGAGCCCAGCCAACGGTACTTAGATGTAAATTTTTTGCATCTCGTCCATAATTTAGCAGTGTTTCAATGTAGGCCCTATAGGCGTATAAATTATTAGGCGGTGAAACACATTTTTGGTTATAAAGAACATCGAGATAATTAAACATAAAATACATGAAGTTATTTATAGGTACGACCACAATAAGTTGAGGACCGGCTTTAGGATCACTTCCATCCATTGGCGTATCGCGAGCTGTAATGTTGACTTTTAAACTCAAAATAGTAGTCTAAGAACTTAAGCTTGGAAATCAAGGTTTGTTTAGAACGGCTAAAAATGGGTGGAATCATGGGGGGGGGGGGAGAACCAGTTCGGAGGAAAAAAAAATTTGTTAGTGGTTGGAGTTAGGGTGGAAAGCACCCCTTTTTTCTTTTTTATCCCGATATCTCGCATAAGGAACAGTTCTGATTTGTTTCTGTTTTGCCAAAGTCGCAGAAGACGGCATTTTGTTTAATTTCTTAGTTCTCCTTGGATTATCTACTAAATAACATGAAGTGTACACAGCTATACCTCCAAGGCAATGAAATGTTTCTTTTCCATCTAACGTGCTGACATTATGGTCGGTATTGTCGAAAACGTATTGAAGAAATGAATCTTGAGAATCGAATACAGCAGGATCCATGATTGATGATGCTTCATAAAGTTGAATTGCTTTATTACTTGCACTAACTCCCAGTATGGAGAATATGTCAATAATTATGCGAGACCCAGTTTTTCTGTAGATATATGTCCCAACAGATAGTTGAAGAGACGAAGAGAATGACTTCGGTTTTAAAATCGAAACAATAGAATGTGCAATGGATATTTTCCTCAAAATATTCACGGAATTTTCAGTATCGTTTTCACAACCGATTAATTCATCTAAAAAAAATTTTAATAGCGATGGTATATCTTCTGTAACATTCTTCAAGAAATCACTGGCTGGCGGATATGATGCATGCTCATATTCCATTGACGTAACTTCTGATTTTATAAGTCCTGCTGCAACTTTTAGAATAGTTTCTTTCGCTGCTGTACTAATATTGTCTTTTTCATAATGCCAATTTAAACAAATTGGTGTAATATTCTGGTGTTTATATAAAAACTGTGGTTGTTTTCCTCTTCCTTGAACGATTGTAATATCGCTTCCAAAATATTTCTTTAAGGCGTTATAAAATACCTCATTGGATGGAAAGTTGTCTTTCATGATTGTTCAAAACTCAGCGAGAGTAAATTGATGCTTTTCGCTTTTAATAATATACGAATAAACGTTTTAAAGTGCAGCTTCATAGGCGAGATCTTGTTTCTTTGGCTTAACTGGATACTTTACATGATCGAGAATATTATAGCATTCCTTATGATATTTCGCTTTAACAGCAACCAATGAAGGAACACTCTCTAATCGTTGTTTAATTTCATCACTTTCAGTGATTACAGTTTGTACACAAAGTTGCAGCAGTCGGTCTCTGGAAGCTTCATCATTTTGCACGGTAATGACTTTTGGATGATACCGATCCAATTTTTTGGTACCAATGAAACATAAATCAGCAAAATTAAAGCTGCTCTGTAATGACGATCCACAAGGTTGCTCCATTATGAGTCGAAGAGGAAACCTGTATAATCGTCAAGAAAAATATACAATACTACCATTTCGTAATAAATGATTTTACATAATTTATTATGAAACATGAGAATTTCATATTTACCACAAAAATAGGAAATTAGATAAAATGTCTTGTTTGTAAAATGCTCCAAAATTAGTTGAATGATCTAAGGAGCAGTATACGTCACATGTACGATCTTAAAAACAAAAACAAGATAGTTATAGGCTACGTTATGATCATACCAAACATAAAAAAATATAATATTATGTATATGTCAAATACCTTTGATGCAAAATGAAGAAGTTGGAAAAAGGAGCCCAAAAAATAACACTGTAATGTTCGAAACAACACTAGAGAATGGCTCCAACTGCTCAAAGACACTCCTAGGTTTGTTTACTGTCTCCGTTAGATCGACTCAGTTTTCAAGGCTGAGTCAATGAAAAGTAGATTGAAAATAAATTTTATTTTTATTTAAAAATAACTAGGAGCCCCTAATCAACTTTCTTGACTTTTTAAAAAAGCCCAAAAAATTGATCTACTCCAATCGACTGAGTTTTCAAAGCTGATTCGAGAAAAGTTATTCAAAATGTGTATCATTTGCCACTCCAGTGGGGTCCCTAATATTATTTTCGAAGAGAAATGAAGTTGAATATCTCATTTCTATTTTATTTTATTATATTTAAACGCTGACCTTGTGACGTCAGCCTGTTTTACAATGGTAACAGTATATGAGTATGACTCTCCTTGTCATACTCATATTTTTTATTTGGGTTCTCTCCTTTATTAGTTTATGAGCCGAGCTTCGTAGCATTTATAGAATGATCCAAAACACGCAATGAGTGCGAGAAGCGCTGACTATCGCGCCTTTTCTCTCACTCCAGCTTCGTGCCAACGGCACCCTAATGTTTATAGAAGTTTTTAAATATGCATTTTTTAAAATAGAAGAAAATACCAAGAGTATTTTCTTCTTAAAATTACCTAAAAAATGCAATTATGCATTCAAAGACATTGTTTCGAAGATCTTCAACTTTGGGAGTGCCGTGCACCCCACCAGTTGCATTGGGGTGAAAGGGAGCAGTCTATGTCTATGGGAAATCGGCGCCGCTTCGTTTTTTATTCTAAACTTTTTTCCATATCTCGCATACTTTAAGAGATATCGGGATAAAAAAGAAAAAAGGGGTAGTTTCCACCCTAACTTCAACGACTACCAAATTTTTTTTCCTTCGAACTGGTTCTCACCCCCCCCCCCCCCGCACTCCATGATTCCACCCATTTTTAGCTGTTCTAAACAAACCTTGATCTTTAGGGTTGAGTTCCTGGACTATAAAGGCTTTTTCCACATTTATTTACCACTCCTGAAAACATAAATTATGAAGGTCCTTTTCCTGATATGAAATATTACTCCCCTTATACAATGCATAATAAAGAACGCGAGTTTTTCATAACATGGTATAATGAAAAGAAACAGGCTAACTATACTTTTAATTTTCAAAAAGAATTTATTCACTACTGTCGTGCTGATGTTATCGTGTCAAGACGTTCCTGCATAGCATTCAGAGATATGATACTAAAATGTGGTGACGTTTGTCCTTTTTATGAATGTTGTACATTACCATCATCATGCTCAAAAATTTTTAGAAAAAAACTTCTAAAATCTAATACAATTGGCATTTTACCGCCACGCTGCGCATATCGGTGGTCCTCCAATCAATCATCAATAGCGATTTTATGGGTAATATTGCAGGAGAAAAAGCGTGGTCACATTATAAATCATGCTGCACGCCGTAAAGAGATCCGGTTACATTGTGGTACTTTAGTTGATGGTTATTATTATAATCTGGAAACTTAGGAAAAAGTTGTATTCCAATTTCATGGGTGTTATTGACATGGCAGTACAATATGTTATCGCGCAAACAGAGATCAACAACTTCGTACAGGTGAAACACTTGATCAACCGTTAGAATTAACATGGGCTACTTCAAATAGAATACGTTCAACAGGGTATACTCTTATTGAGGAGTGGGAATGTGACTTCTGACAGTTTCTGAAAAATAATCTTGGTTTGGAAATATCTCACTAATTATCACCTCTTATTACAAAATACACCTCTTAAACCGCGTGATGCTTCCTTTGGAGGCCGTACAGAAAACTTTGCATCATTACGTGATGCTAATGAATCTTTTTATATCCTGTTCTACTAGCAAGTTCTCACGATAAACTCGTGTTAGTATTATGCAGAACATCTGCTGAAACAATTAATCAGGGTAACTGTTATCATAATGATATAGCTAAGCGTGTATTACATGGTACATGAGTCGTTGACGAAATACGTAAAGCTATCAAAAAAGGCTATGAAGTTTTAAATGTATTAAAAATATGGCAATATGAGATAATTCAATATAACTGTGACACCGACGTTCAATGTCTTTTTACTGATGATATTAACACTTTTTTAAAAATTAAACAAGAAGCAAGCGGCTGGCCAAATCAATGTGAAAATGATTCTTTAAAATAAAAATTACATCTTCAAAATTATGAAAAAGCTAAAAGCATTAAATTAGAAAGAGAAAAAAAAAACATATAATCCTAGTTTGCGGTCAGTTGCAAAATTATTTCTAAATTTCTTATGAGGTAAATTTGGGCAGCGTGAAAACTTACCCAAACTGAAACAGTAAATAATCGTGTTAAGCTCATGGAATTACTAACAAATCCTGAGATCAATATCACCGGCTTACTCTGTGTTGATATAATGATATTTTGTATACATCATACGTACAAAAAGAAAAAGCTCTCGTGTCACACCCAACTACAAATGTTGTCATAGCTGCTTACACAAAAGCTCAAGCTCGTTTGAAGTTATCTTCTTATTTGGACAAATTAGGCCATCGCGATTTGTATTGTGATACTGATTCAGTTATTTATATTTCTAATGAAAATAGTACAGATCCTGAAACAGGCAACTATCTGGGCGATTTAACGGATGAGTTAGAAAGCTGGGGTACAGGTTGTTACATAAAATCTTTTATTTCTGGTGGCTTGAAATTTTATGCTTATATTGTACAAAAGCCTGACGGTTCAATAGCTGAAGTATGTAAAGTAGAAGGTGTAGTCCTGAATTATACAAATAAGAATCATATTGATTATGAAACAATTCGCTGGTTGATTACAGGCGAACGTACAGCGCCTATAGTAATTTCGTCTGAGATCAGACGAATACTCTTCAATCAAGTTGTTACTCGTCGTGAAACAAAAACAACCCGTATACAAAATAAAAAACGGTGCATTAAAGATGAGTTTTCAACACTACAATTTGGATATCGAATAATTGATTAAATGTAAATCTTCAAATACCATAACGCTGCATTTTTATGATGTTTAGTATGTGTTTTTGAGGCGTGCCTTTGTTAAAATAATGTAAACATGTATTGAAATATTTCAATAAAATGAAAATAAATATATGCTGTTATGAATAATAACAGAGGGTCTTATGATATTTAATTACGTTTGCATGGAAAAAAATAATTTGCTATGAGCACGTGTATATGTGTCGGCCATCATGCCGCATTGCTAAGCACACGTCAAACATTGGCATGTGTTACACGTGCCACGTATCATTAAACATATACTTATCTTTTTTCTATTCATTTATTAGCCGAGCTGTTGTTGTGCTCTCACTCGCACAGTTTACTGCGCAAGCATCATGCCTCTAGCTAAAAAGATGTTGGAGCATTCATATCTGCGCATAGCGGCTGTAAATACGATTACGCGTTCGTGCGCAGCTTCCTTCAGTCTTATTTTCTCGTGTAGGGAGCAACAGCAATAGGCCCTCTATGCGTAGGCCCTGGCTGGGCAAGCCTGAACGCTCGAAACGGCACTCAGCTAGCGTGAATCGAACTTAGTCCCACCACACGCCAGCCCCACCACTCTTACTCTCAGGCGTGGTAACACCACATCTGCTTGCTGTATACCAGCTGAAAGCCATACCACCGCGATCAACCCCTAGATGGTTCGTCAAGGCCTTCTAGCCAAACCACGCTGAGTGCAACGCTACACGCATGCGTTAATGATAAATGGATATTAAAAATTTTGCAACTCGAAACGAATCATATAATTGTCGTTAAATAATAATTGAATTGTATCTGTAATAATTATCAAATAACAATCACAAAATATTAAATTCTTTACCCCCACTCGCGCTTTTGCCGCCTCACGCAACGCTACGCGGCTACCTCCTTTCCTTAAAAAACCGCTCTGGCTGATACAAATTCATCCCCACTTTGTGGTGGGGATGGGAGTGGCGTCCGCCGAAGTGGCAGCATACTACTACTGCAGTTCTGTCCACCACAGGGAGTGCTTCTGAAGCTCGGATATGTTGATACTTCTAGAAGCACAATCCGCCAGGTACAAACCTCCAAACGCTGATTGGAGTGAGATTACGAATAGCTGACGCTCGATTTCTTACAAACTCCTTCCAACGGAATGAGTGAGACTGAATCCCAGTCAACGTGACTGAAGAACCTGTCCAACATACGAGTTGAGTTGGCTGACCTTCTAAGTTGCTCATTGTATCAGCACCTCCAAAAATATCATCCACATATCTTCTTTTTGATAATGGATCAACCGCCAGAGGGACTGTACTATCCTCATCTTTCACTTATTGAATCATTGTCCGGTTTGCCAAGAGTGGAGCAGATCTGGTACCATATGTGACTGTCGTGAGTTGATACGGGACGATGTTGGAGTGCCCGTTTACCCACAGAATCCTCTGAAGATCCCAATCGTCTGCATGGACGATGAGTATGTCGGAAATATTTTTCGAGACGTTGGCACCACTATGTTGAATATCATTCACTGAAAGACCACTAGAAGATGGACTTGAGCCATTAAATACTACACGGAGTTTTGTAGTAAAACTATCTTCTCTTACGACACCGTGATGAGGCAGATAATATACTGGAGAGTTGGCTGGAATTGACTTAGCTCGTGTCATGTGGTTCAGTGACTCATATTCTTGCATAAAATTGTTGTGGGGTTGTGCATATGAGTCACTCTTGATGAGTCGTCTGATCATGTGTCGTAAACATCGGTGAGCTCTCGCTGATGAGTTGCCTAGAAGAGATGGAGATGCCTTAAGTAGTATTCTCACTACAAATCTACCATCTCGATCTCTTGAAATAGTTTTTACATAATGATCTTCACCAAGATTGATCATCTGGGCTCAGTTAGCTGACTGAAGTTCCTGGAACTTTCCCTTGAACCCAGAATTTTGTCAATAGATCAGATATTTGCTGAGATGAGCTGACCCTTAGTATATGATGAGTTTGACGAATTGAGCGAGTTATCTCTTGTGACGTGCAAGTGAGCATCGACCTAAAAATAGATTCTTGAGCAATGAGAGATGACTAAAGAGATTGTTCGATCCCTGGTTTTATTATGAGACCATAACAATCTGCTCCTATTTACATGTCAATGGGTTGAGTAGTCTGGATCAGCAAGTTGAAGTGAATTGAGAGCTGACCACTGTATTTCTTTGATTCGTCTGGGTGGTAAAGTACCAGTGACACACTTGAGTATGTGAGCATGTATTGTTACTTGATCTTGAGTATAAGTTGACCGTAGTGTCACTGTTGTCACTCCCTGAGTTTGTAGAGCTGTTGCATTACCTATTCCCAGCACTGAGATGACTGATAGTCGACGTTGGAGATGACAAGTCTTTACCAAGCTTGTCGAGATGAACGTCAGCTTCGATTCTGAGTCTATCAGGAGTCTTACTGGGAGCTGAGAGTAATCTATAAGTAACAGTGCATTGGCTGTGGCGAGTAAGACTGCTGAGTTGTCTGGTTGCACCGAAGAGTTAACGATACATGTCTCTTCTGATACTCTGAGTGATGAAGAGAGTTTATCATGTATTCGTGAGTTGTCTGCGTCATACGTGCTGATGATTGAATCATGTAAGTTGTCTGTGAGTTAACTTACTCTCGTATCTTCGGCTTTAGGAGATCGAACAAGACGTAATGACTCTTCCTCCAGGACCCTCAACCCTCCTCAGGCCGAAACCTCATGTGCTAACGTCATCCCTTCCGTCGAGTCACCAGAGAAACATTCTTTAGTCCTGTTAACACTATTCATTTGCCATGTTTCATCACTATGCATGATTAAGTTGTCTGTATGTTGATTGATCTCACCACCACTTTGAGAATTGACTAAAACGTGATATGAGTTACCTGTAATGAGTTGACTATGACAACAAGTTACCTGGTGAGAAGTCGGTGATGATTGATGGTCGTGACCACGAGGCGGCTGTGGAGATGGCACATTCCCATCTCAATGCTAGGATGTTGAAGGCTGTTTACTGAGTTGAGTTGACTGCGGCTCCTCTCCTGGTTTGTAACCTTTTCTCCTCAATGACTCTGTCCGTGGACTATGGATTATTGAGTGGTGCTTTCGGTTGCACATGCTGCATCGTTTTTCAGACTGGCACAACTGGATGGAGTAGTGACCAAAACAGTTGAAGCACAACCGTGCTGCGAGGACCAGCTTATATCTTTCAGGTTGAGAGAGAGCTGAAAAAGATGGACAGTCAACTAAAAAGTGGTCTAAACTATTGTACTGATCACAGGGGTAATCAGCTTGTTTTTTTAAGCTCCATATCTGGGGGCTCAAGTTGTCTGAGGGTAAGTTGTCTGTTGTCTCTGCTAAGACCGTGACTTTCGAGTAATAACGGGAGTGGGCTAACATTTTGCTTGTCGTGCTGCCTATTGAGCTGACCCCATGGCTCTTGCACGCGTAGATATGAAGTTGAAAAGTCTGCAGAGAGTAGTAGGAGACATTGATCTGCTACGCTCTAACTCCCAGGATTCTCGCAGAGGTTGCTCCGGTTTACTGGCTACCAGAAAAACCAAAAAATAGTTGGCTGAGTCGACTGGTTCCTTGAGTGTATTCAGGGCCTCTAGGTTCTGTTTCACTATCCCTACCAAATTGTCGAGCTGCTCAGCTGGCTCCGAAGATGGTGTTGGTAGGCTAAAAAGATTTTTCATATAAGAAAAAATGAGTTGTTCTGGATTATTGGACCTGTCAGTTAATTGTCTCCATGCTGGTGCACAACCATCAGCACTTATGATAGCATGTCTTATGAGTTGAGCTGGGGGACCTGACACATGAGCTTTGAGGTAGTGGAACTTGGAGACTGGTCGAAGATCTGTCCCATCATGAACTAGAGACGTAAACATATCACGAAACTGAATCCATGTTGTTGAGTCGCCTAAGAATGTAGGTAATTTTATTTCTGGTAGAGTCGCCTGCTGGTATATGATGTGAGTTGAATGCTGAGTTGTTGCCCTGTATTGATTGATTGATTTCTAAATGTCTTTGGCATGCAACTCTGACTTGACACGGTGGAGAACTAATTCAATATGATAGTGGATCCTCAAGGCGCTTTCGTACACTCTATCTGTCATGTACTGGTGCTTGAAAAATGTCAGCCGACATCCTACTCCGAATACCTCGTGCTCGACAACCAAGTATGTCCATAATTGGTTGAAGTGACTGAGCTTATCCTCTATCAGTGTCATCGTAAGTAGTTCAGGCTGTCTTACGAAGTCTGTTACATCTTGCTCCATTAACTGCAGATACTAGTATCTCGACATATGAGATGTCAGCTTAAAGAGCGTGCAATTTGTGATGGCCGTGGAGACATTGATCTGGCGCATGACGTTGACGCCTGTTCTTGGCCTTTGAGTGCAGTTTCAGTGTTTTCATCTGCACGAGAGTCGCCAGGAATGTCTTTTGCTACTGATTCTACGCTCATCTTATCAATACTGTCACTCACACCCTCCACTGAATCATTGTCTTCAATTACGTCGGTGTAGTCTGACTGACTGGAGAAATGACACGTTTCTCTGCCATTGTTCACTTGTTTGAATCGTTCAGATCAACAAAAATTTGAAACTGACGGACTTAATGTACATAATAAATGAGAAGAGTTGTCTGAAGTTAACCTGACACTAATGGTGGGCTTTTACGAAAGTCTTAACACCGAAGTATCACGCTCTTAATTAACACGAGACTACGAGCTCTTAATAATCTAAATAATACTATAAGTTAACTGAACTTATGCTAATGACACTACAACTACTTAAGACTATGTTGATATACACGTGAGTTGATTGATTTCAAGGTCACACACCCCTTCGTACTCTCACCCAAGTCAAAATACTAACCAAAATGTGCGTCGAGCGTCCGAAGAAATAAATAAGTTAGTTAGGTCGAGCACTACTTTCTAATAACAACAGAAATGAGTGTCACTTAGGACTGGAATTTGTAAACAACTATTGTCTACGAGATTGTTTACACTGAAACACAAAGAGTTGACTGCGTTTAATCTCACTTAACTGAGAACTATTCATCAAACTATCACAAAATATCGGTTAGAACTTTCTCGAGTTATTTGAGAAAACGGCCAAGCCGTTTACATCCAGCTCGGAGGATTAAATGTTACGGTTTCAAGTCGGCTGGATGAGGAAAAATGGACTGTATGCTTTGTATGGCAGGTTGACCGTGCGAACGTCTAGAAAAAATGAGTGTGTGAAGACACTAGAGTTACGCTTATCTTAGTTTTTATTCAAAAAACAACACTTAACATTATGAATATCAAGTATATATAATTTTTTGAGGAGTCTGGAAAGTTTAATATGTCACTAAGTAAGTAGTCTGTAGTACTTCTAAATATTTTATTACGAAGAAAAACAAGAACATGTCCATAAGTTCACTGTGTAGCGATAGCCACACTCACACAGGTGAGTTGTTGGAGCGTGACCTGTATGTGTAACTATCCTTGAGGCATTATGGCGTCGCTGTTAGCACAGCTTTACGCGCGATGGCACGAAAACTGCGTTTACTGGACCACAGAACTTAATTTATGCTGATTTAACATGTTACGTTTGTTCGTGTATTCTTTTTTGACATGACTGAACTGTTATTTTCGACAAAATATTGAGTCGACTGACAAAATGTGTGAATCGTCCGGATGAATTACGATAGATTCACCTGCATGATTTGTCTGGAGCTAACTGATGCCACAACTGCTCGATCGCGTGCTTGTTGGCGTCATTAGGGCCGTAGAGTCGTCTGTTGGGCCACTAGAGTTATACTAAATTCTGATTAGTTCAGGGAGTCAACTGGAGCACCGGTGGAGGGTATAGTTCCGATTAGGGGACACCTCCATTTTTGGCCTAATTAAACACATATAGATGACTCTAAAACTAGACTAGGACGATTTTTTGCGAAAAATATATTCTGTTAAGACCGGGAATTGAACCCGAACCTTCCAGTTACGCGCTGACTGCTCTACCAATCAAGCTATTCTCCATCCTGTATAATTCACTTCAAATCGTGCCCATATTTGTATAGCGTGGCTCCCACTTTACTCTGCGCCGTCCCTCATACGGCCTGAATAAATTTATACATAAATTTAAAGTACCCCAGCACAATTAATTTATTTTTGAAGGTGTCCCCCAAACGGAACTCCACCCCCTTATTCAATTTGATGACATTTATTCTAATAGAATCTCATAAAAATTATGGAAACCTGAAGAAATTGGGTCTGTTTGATGTGAAGAGTATCATGAAAGCATCCTGGTAATGTAAAAATATTTTCTCTGTCGTATATTTCTTTTCAGGCTATCTATTCCCTATAGGGAATTGAATAAATCCGACCAATTAAAAAATATAAAATTGTATTAGAATATCGAATAGTTGAGAAATATTCTTTTTGTTGTATTATACTATTAAATCATACTCTGTCTTATGGTAAACTATAAAAATTAGTTCTATAAAAAACGTTAACTTCTATTGAGAAATATTATAACGAGAAATTATTTTTTAAGTCGCATTTTCCTCTTGAATTTATTGATCTCCTACGAAAATTATTCTAATGTCCTTCTTTTACATGAAATAAAATTTTATTATGGGATATTGAGATTAAGATATGATTTCTAAGTTGCATTCTACCTGTCATCTCATCACAAATAACAATTATTCTTCTTCTGCTTCAAAATACTTGCTAAGAAGCAAAGTTGATTAATGTTTAAATTATTTCAAATGCTCAACTCAAATAGATTAGGCGGGAGCTATGTCTCCATGTTTTAGAATAGCGCAGTTGGCAGCGTACCGGACTGTGGACCCGAGGATGCCAGGATCGAATCTTATCGTCTGCAGGATTTTTTCGGACAAAGTTTCTAATAAATTTCATTCCAGGTGTCTGTTTGAACAACAAATCTATATAAATAATGAGCGTCTGGAGCGAATTAATATTTTTTTTTGTTTGAACTGATTTTTTTTTTAAGAAAAGAAGATAAATTCCGATAAAAAACGATACAAAACATGCTTATAGATTTTTATACAAAGCGACCAGAATATTCTTAATAATTTTTTATGCATTCCGATGAAAAACGATACAAATGTTTCTTAAAGATACTTACTATGTTATGAGAATAAATCCGAAAATTGCATGAGAAATTTGACGCTTTCGTATGAATCTATAAGAAAATACCTAATGGATTCTTATAAAAAGTGATCTTTCTCATGCAATTTTCGGATTTATTCTTATAACTTTCTTTCTATAAGATTTTATCGGATTTTTTAACCAGGGAAAGTAAAATACACTTTTAAGTTAAATGATGAAATTCTGCGATTGTATGTATGCGGAGAGGGTGGCACAGATAAACATTTCTTAATAGACACGATAAAACGTTTTGTTCAAAGCCAATTAAATAAACAAGTTGTTTTGTCTGCGCCTACACGAATTTCATGCGACAGCAGTGTCATTAGGTTTAGTAAATTTTCTCGTTATATGTAGAAAACTCTTGCAAGGCAATAAGCACAAGTCTTGATGTTGGACAGCAATCCGGATTTCATCGTTGTTATTAAGTGGAGCTGATGCATAAGGTTGATAAACATGTAATTCATAATGTGATATAGACTCATCAAACACCACTCCTCTGTTGATAGCTAATGTGCCCTCTCCCGCAGCCATGGCAATAAACACGCGAAACAGCACACTTCTACTTTGACTTTTTTGTATGCGAAGGCCCATGCTCTTTAAAAACGAAATATTCTGACGACTTAGTCGATTGAGGTTTCGTCGTTAACTGGCGATTTTTTTAAAAAGCAACTCAGTTTTATAGCTTCTTTCAACAATTATTTCATTAACAATACCCATCATTTCGACGGATTTCACATGCAGACGGATTGTGATCATTTCTCTACGAAAATTAATCAATTCTCCGTCTTGATCGACAATTTTTGATTGCATATGATGTAGTGCTTATATGACGATTGGAAGATAAATGACGTTAGATGGCACTTCAATGATTTTATATCCTGGTAGAACTGATGGGAAGAATTTATGAATTGTATTCACTAATTTGTTATTCTAAATGCTCCTGTAGTAATGTTGCACTCGATTCTCAATGTATTTATTTTCAAGATGGAAATTGGTGCATCTGACGTCTGTATTGATTTTGGCGAGATAAGTCTTGGACCAAAAACCAACAGACGACCAATAGAAACATTGAACCCGAAATCTATTGTAGCATTACTTTTGTAAAGCTCACTGTGCAATTTACTGTTCTTAGGTTTAATGGAAATTGACAATTTAGGATCAGCTTCCTCCAAATAATATTCAATATCTTCAATTTTATAGATTTCTGTTCGTATTTCAATAATTTCATTTCGTTTATTCATATTATAATAATAGTACATTCTACACCTAGGGAGGAAAAGTAGACTAGCTCAAACCACGTGTAAAATTACAACCCGAACCGAAGGCGAGGGGGGTAAACACGTGGTTTAGGCTTGTCTAATTGTCCTCCTTAGGGCTGAATATAATATTTCTTCATCCATGTGGGGAAAGTTCAACCCCTCTCTAATAGAACAGTAAACTTTCCGCGCAGATATGAAGAAAAAGTTATTATTTCCATTAACAATATTTGGGATAGAGTTGAATGTGAATAAATCAACAAGACCAAGTACATTATTTTTTGTCCTTGTTAATTCGAAAGGTGGAAAATAACATACCTCTAATATAGAGAACTATCCAGACAGCGTCATGGTGAATGAATCGTCCATGACTGGACTACTTTTAATTATGTTTATCGCTTACATATTCTCAAGATTATATTCCATACCAAGTCCCAAGAAGTCTTCAACTTTTTTCTCTGAGAAACTTTAAACATAGCTGTCCACAATTTGTTGTTGAATAATCTTGTTGCTTTGTTTGATTAGATAGTTTGCTACGAACATCAAGATATTTTTTGAGTTCAGGTGGAGATTCTAAATGATCTAAACTATCAAAGTATATTGCTATATTTCCTTGTTTTTTATATGTAACCCAATAAGTTCCTGGTTCATCTTTATCATCAAGGTTAATGATAGCTGACTCTTTTTCCCATGGTTCAGATTTCGGTCAATAATTTCTCATGAAAATTCCACGAAAGTATGGAATTTTCATATTTTTTGCATACTTTAAAATATCGATGTTTGTTAATGCTTAATGGGGTAGCTCTAGACGTCTTTTATCTCCAATTTTAAGTATCGACCATATTTTCGTTTTCAACGTTTAAAACGTAGACCTCTACCTAATACACGAGGGAATCGAACATTCTTTTCTCCACTAATCGTTTTTACTGCTTTCCGTGCAGCTATCAATGCCGATTTTATAGAATCGACACCCGAATTCCTTATCAACGTTGCCGAATCCACAATCTGTCTTAAAGGTTTTTTTTTTTACTTTTCTGACTGTTTTCTTTTCCACTCTTTTCTCTGAACCCATTCCGAGTTTTGATTTGACATTCATGATATTTTTTACTCCTAATGCAGCAGCTCTCTCATCGAGATTTGTGTCCTTTGCAAAAACTCTTTGCCAAGCGTTCTCAGCAAGCACTCTATCAGCTGCGGTTCTCGCTTCTTCGTTTTCTCGAATACACAATATCGCGCTCTTTATACGCTGTGCCTAACGGATTTATACCAGGATCACCACATTCTAATTCCTTTCGTAATTTTGTTCCGGATCCACAATACTGATATCCAGGAATATGTAACTCAAATGCCAATTTATTTATGATGGTGTTAGCTAAGCCGGTGCCGCGTCTGTACTGTGTCATTACCTGAGCCGTACTGAAATGATTTCCATCAAAGTCGCGCATTTATACTCAAGCTCTCCAGCTGATATCAAGATAATGTTCGAGCAACGAAGAACTCAATTTCCAGTGTCGAATTCCGACAACATCGTGCCACAAACTGTAAAAATTAAACGCCATGGTAATTTATTACCGAGTGACGTTCGCGGCGTAATATGTGGTCCCTTTAATTGTAGTGAACCAAATGCTCTCTTAGATCTTACTGTACACCTAAATAGATTACGATTTAAAATACATATTTATATTCAAATTCCATACATCAGCCAAAATACAAATTTTTGGAATAATTCCTCAAACCTGTAGAAGGTATCGGTTATTTTTCTTTTAATGAATATGAAAAAGTTTTTAAACCAGAGCTAACAAAACCAAATTGAAAAATGATGGTTGATGACGCAGCGTGTGACAAGCAAGATAATATGCATGCTTATTTTTGTATGGGAAAACACAGAGATATTGATAGCTTTTATCTCTGCCAAAATTATGCATGTATTCCCAAACATCTTGTGCGAGATAACACAAATTTTCTCGTGCTGTTCTGACAAGATGATATGAATTTTAAGCATATTTATGATGATCATGTAAACACTGACGTAGCATTTTCTGATTTTCGAGAACTTTGTTCCAAATGTGGGAATGATAAGGATGGCTCCGTTGTTATCGACAAAGATAGAGAAATCAGTTCTGGGCGTTATGAAAAGGATTTGATTGCTCTATCAATATATAAATTGAACAATAATAAGAGGAAGAGAACATTTGAAACGCGATCATCAAAGTGATAGTATGAAGACAAGGGAAATGCGAAAAAGAGTTGATATTTTGCATGAAATTGCGAAAGCGAGTGACGCAATACGACATAAGCATGGAATTATTGAGAATGGGTGAGAAATAACTCAACGAGCTATGAACGAAATGTTCAAACAAGTTGTAACTCCTTTACAACAATTAGTGGACAAGACTCCAATAAAAACAGAGGAATTTAATGTGAAAAAAGAAGAGCTAATCAAAACAGATCCTACAGAAGGAGATACAAGCTTCCAAACAATACATGATAATAATACTGTTGATTATGATGTGAAATATAGTATAGTAACTGATGATGAATCTTTTACCACTGCTCCTCACCAAAGTTCACCGAGGAAATAGTTACCTGCAGTATGATATTGGAAAAAATTCGATTCAAAACATCAAGTGAAAGGATTGGATACAAAGTTTTGTGTAAGAAAATTAAAGGATAAACTGATCATTGGTAATGCTAGAGTGAGATTTAGTGATAAATTTGTTTACATCGATAATAAAAAATATGAAAGTACTCCAGGTCTCTTAGAATTACTTTTCATGGAATTACCTGATCTAAATATAACAACAGACATCGACGTAAATACTTATCGATAAATTTTAAAAACCACTTACGTCTATCACAAACATAACCACCCTGACAGAAGTCTTAGGGAGAATAAATATTCAAAGAAATATTAGAATATTGCCTGCAAATATTTACTGAAAAGCGGTAAACGTTTGCCGCACTATATGATAAATCATAATCGACTACTGGACTATGTTCATTGGGATGATCCCAATGAACTCGTTGATCGATTACGTCTACTTGTTTCGACACGTGCTGCTGGTAATTTTAGCCATAACAGTAAAATAATGTCAATTATTGAAGAGCTACGTGAAGCTGGAATCATATATCAATCAGATGCTCAATGTCATTACTCATTGATCAATTATCTCTTAAAGAGAGAGGATGAGTGCAGACATTTTCAGACGTCAGTTGGACAGTTATCTACGAAAAAGTGCTGTCGGTGGTCCACCTGGTAATGGATTTGAATTAACAATCGATGAACAATATGGCGTGAATAATTATAGATTGTGCGACCTTGCTGATCCAGGAAATCTAAATGATGCTGTATCACTAAAAGTGGTTTAATCAAGCATCAGTAATACGATAGCATCTATAACACAAGAGATGTAAAATCTCTAAACAAAAATTGGAAATATTAGTGAGCAAATAAAAGAGCAATTCGAACCATTACAAGCAGCATAGGGAAGTTTGAAGGCTGAATAAAATAAAATCAATGAATTTCATCAATTTCATTAATTAGATACGTTTAAAGATGCAGATAATAGGCATACCGACATTATAAAACAGTTGGAGAAGAACGTTCAGAAAAAATTGAGAGGAAGACCTAAATTCCAATCGCCATGAATAAAGAAAAAAAAACAAGTTGCAAAAGAGCTTCATAGACCGGTGAGAAAAAATTATCAACGACGACATGTGGATATACGTGGTCTTGATGAGACTTGGCAAGCTAAGCTCGTTGATATGAGTGCATATAAATCCTACAAAGAAGGATATCAATATTTATTAACAGTTATTGATATTTTCTCTAAATATGCTTGGGCCATACCAATTGAAACTAAAAATGGTAAAGATGTCACTGCTGCAATGATGACTACTTTAGGAGAAAAAAGAGTTCGTAAGCATTTACATGTTGATAGAGGCAAAGAATTCTATAACCAGGATTTCGAAAGACTTATGAAACAATATAACATTAAAATGTACTCAACACTCAGCAATCTCAAAGCGTCAATTTGTGAAAGATTTAATCGAACTTTGAAAAACGAAATGTGAAAACAATTTACTTTTGTTAGAAATTATAAGTAGATTGATCTGCTACCGAAATTGTTATTATCATATAACAATACTAAACATCACACAATGAAGATGAAGCCTGCAGATGTGACTTCAGCCCATAAAAAGCAACTATTTTAAACCATTTGTAGAAAACTCAAAGTTGTAAAAATAAAAAAGAAGAAAAATAAGTTTAAAATTAGCGATGAAGTTCGAATTAGTAAATATAAACATGTATTTGAGAAAGGTTACACTTCCAATTGGAACACTGAAATTTTTATCATCAACAAAGTTGAAAATACTCATCCAGTGACTTATAAATTAACTGACTATCAGAACCAACCAATAGAGGGCGGTTTTTATGAAGATGAATTAACTGGAGTCCAATATCCTGATGTTCACTTGGTTGAAAAAGTTCTAAAAAAAACGGAGAAATCCAGCATATGTAAAGTGGTTGGGATTTAGCAATGAGCACCATAGTTAGATAAATTTGAAAGATATATAGTTCATAAAACAAAAAATTAAACTTGTCATGATGACAAAAAACTTATAATTATCAGAAAAAATTATAATAGTGATAGGTTAACTTGTAAAAAATCAATTATAACTTATAAAATAACAATAAAGATTATGATCTATGACAATTGTAAATTATGACTATGATATTTTGTAATTATTTCAATAAAAAATATAAAAAATTACGAATTTGTATTACTTTTTTTATTGCCTTACGGCGCAGTATCAGTAGTTCCCTCTTATAATCGCTTTTCATTGTCTTGCCAACTCAAACTTTTTTTGATCTAGAAACAGTACATACTTCATGTTTCTTACTAACAATGTGATACTCAAATCTTTTCAAAATTGTATAATTAAATAGGCATTTGTTGTAGTCATCAAATGTAATGGTTTCAACTATAGCCTGCTCCACACCTTTAGCTTTTTTTAAAACATCATCTTTATATTTATCTTTTTCTTCAATTAAAATAGTATAACTATACATTTTAGCTCTAAGACCAACGAATTTACTCATAATTATCCCTTTATTCTCATCTTTTATTAAACCTGGTAACTTCTTATTCTTTCTAGGAATACTATACACGTTACTTTCTGGATAATCAGAGGTATCGTACATATGAATATTATGTTTTACATAGTCATATATGTTAACATTCATGAAATAATTAACTAAGCTATGTGTATCGGTATATAGTAATTTAACATTTTTTTTGAACGTTTTTTTAATATAATTATAATGAAAATCATAAATCAAAATCTTTGATAAATCGAGAATTGCAAAACCTACATAGATTGGTTTACTAAACATTACTTCAAGCTGATCTATTTCAATAATAACTATATCATCATCATCATCATCAAAAATAACACTTCTATGGAAGTTCGTTTGTCTTATCAGACTTTGTGCACCCCATCTTCCCTCCTATTTTGTAATTAATTTGATATCTTTATAATTACGCACATTTTCCGTAGTTTTTCCATAAACAGCGTTATTCATGAGTTTAAAAAAGTTTTTCTCGAAATCATTTTTGGACTTTTTTTTTATTTCTGTGTTTAAATAGATATATTTTTCCAACCGAGCAGACTGTTTAAACTCCAAAACTCTATGAATTTTAGTGATTTATAAACCAAGTTCAATACATTGTTGTAAATTTCTATAGTGTATAACATATTCATTCTTTGGCAATAACGTTGTCATCAGCTTTTTACATTAGCTATCTGGTGGTTGTCAATGTTCAGGGCATAATGGTAAATCTTTATCATGTTCATGTAATGGTTGTAGATAATCTAAGTCTACTTCAAAAATACAGCAAGTAGAACAATTTTTAGAAATATTTAAAATTAAATTATCAATATCATTATTAAAAATAAACTTATCGGTTACCTACACGAATAAACCAGTGGGTAAATATTCACTTTCTGCAGCACCATGAAGATTATTCACATTAAAATGCATCAGGTATGATTCTTTTTCATTTTCATCAAAGTTCTCTACCATGTACATATTATTAGCTTTGGCATATCTATTGCTACATTGAAAAACACCACCTCTTATACCATTCTCAACAAAATTTTACATTTCAACATCTTATAAAGGATTAAGTTCTATTTCTGTGTACTCTAGCATGGTATCAAAAGCTAGACCTAGAGCAGTTAAATAATGGAATGGATTAAGGTTATAAGCAGCTAGACAGTTTTCACGAATATTTTCAAAGATATCTGCTCATAGTAAAAATCAGTTTTTAAATATAAATCTGAATATTTACCCTAAGTATTCAGCTGAAACTTATTCCAAACATTGAGTGCATGTTGATAGTCTTCATCTGATATGCTTGTATTATTCAACTTGGAATAAAAAGCTGATTGTGCAGGGAGCTGGGTTTGATCAAGTTTATCCCAGTTATCTATATATTCATAAGGAAATATACTTTCTCTCACTACTTATTTAAATTTTTCAGGATCGTTATAAAAGCTCTTAGTAATATTTTCTTTATCATCATCCAGAAAGGATGCTAATTTATCAATGCTGCTAGCCATTGATCTAAAGGAATCTATGAATTGCTATTTAATTACTATTTCACGAGTTCTTCTTCTATTTTCATTGTACTCTTCTCTACTGACAGCTTTTTTGAAAACTGTGTATTTTTCTCAATTTATCGGCAATAAATTGATTTTACCTTCGAATGATGTTGTTTCTGATTCTTTAATAAATAAATGATACTCGTATCCCGAAAGATCGTGAAAAACTATTGGAATGATATAAGATATCTAAAAATTTAAATTACATCTGTTGTGTGCTGGACCGCGATAAGTACAGGTAAAGTGACAATGATCATGAATTTTAGGTTCACTATGTAAAAAAACTTCATTACAAATATGAGACTTTCTAGCTTGATTATAAGCTTTTTGCTGCTGGAGAGTTAATGGTTTTATTGGCACCATATGTTTGACGGTGTCTTTTACATATTCTCACTTTTTTTTTAATTCTCCCATGAACCAATCAATGTAATCTATTCCATGTTTCATGAAAAATTTAGATTTATACTTATCATATAAGCAATAAGTATGAAAAGCAATACTACATGGAATATGTTTTTGTCTGTTGTTACCTGGTTTAAGTATGCATTCTAGATCAACATATACAACAAATAGGACTTGTCCTTATTATTATAATTTTTAAATGTAATTTTCTTATCTCTAAGTGGGGAAGTGATTGCTGTTTTATTCATTGTGATAAAATCTTCACGATGATTATCATAAGATTTTTCAGATTTAAAATGACATAGACAATGATCGCATAGATATTTTTCCGTTTTACTATCAGAAATTTGAGAGCTAACTACTCTAGAATGATCCGTAATTAAACAAAAATGATAAGTAGATTTTTAATTATTTTTATGATCAACCTGAACATTACTTTCCACCATTAACAAATGTATGCATTTTTCATGACGAAATCTACTCAAATTTAATGGGGCTATTTTATCATTACTATTCACAATTTTCTGTACCATTATCATTTACATTAATCAAATTTTATGTTAAGTCCATAATTTCTTTTGTGTTGTTCATTTAATGTTTCATATTGTTGAGATCCACGGTTGTCAATTTCTTCTCTTATCTCATCATCATCAACATATTCTGAATCTGTTAATTGTGGCATACTCGGAAAATTCGATAAGTGTGATCCTTCGTTACAAAGAATAGAGTTTATTCGAAAATATGCTTTCCTCTGACCTATAGTTAATCCAAAATGTTTTATAAAGTCTTCTGACATTGATTCCTTAAATTTCTCCCAGAGTTTATCAGGATACATAGGATAACAATGCAATAATATACGAACAAATAAATATCTCAATTGACATGGCATCATCCAACTCTCTGCTTCACAAAGTGCTCGTTCCCATTCATTATCATCTGCAATCAAACTTAATGCAAGGCAGGTATTGGTAAATGTATCATATGTATAGCCATTTACTGTCCTAATATCATCGAAACTTTTCGGTCCTTTTATTTTTGTTAATAATAATCGTAAATGAAACAATTCAACTTTTGAAGGACTTACTGGATACATTCGACCTTTGATTTTAAATCGTTTTTGACGTTGTGTCCACTGAAAAGTATTCGAATCATTGTGTTTTTTAAATACATAATGATTTGGAATGTCCATGTAAACATATTGTCTAGCATTAGAATCACGTCCATTTAATGCAAAAAAGTCAATTAACATAGTTTGTTTTTCTAACACATTTCTCATGTCTGTTTCATTACAGCCATTATTAATCAATAAATTTTATTGATTTAGTAAATTGATAGGTAATCTTATAATACTATGACTTTTTTCTTGTAACGGCTTCGATAATATTCTCCATACAGCTTCTACTGGTCCGACGTAACGAGTTTCAATATGATTATTTATTTCATCATGTTGAATAGTTACATTATTATCACTACTCGAAACATTTCCATTTATTGTTATCATTGCTTTATTATGCCCTTTATAAACATATTTATATAAATATTTTACTAATTTTATGGATGAAACAATTTCTACATTGATATGTGACTTAAATCGTTTTGAAAGTATTTTATTGTATGGCACTACATGTTTATTTGTAAAATGAAATCCTCGTGGCTGAATGAAAGTAATTCCTAAATCGCGACGACGATAATAAGGATGACAATTTTCATCCATAGATGTTTCTTCTCGAAATTTCTTCGAGTAATGTATTAAACATTTTCCATTCACTATACACCAATTACCGCATGGCCCATAAAGCATTTTTTTGGTAATTATATTATATAATATAGGATCATCAGTTTCGTCTGGGATTTCTGCACAAATATATTTATCAACTATTTGTGGAGATATTATTTTATACTTATCTTTTAATGTTATTAACATTTGCATATGGGGTAACCCTCGTTTTTGAAACTCAATTACATATACGTAAGCTAAAACTTCTCCAAAATGATATTCTTTGACAATCATATCAATAATGGCATTTTTTTTAATATTAAATACGCGTGCAACTATATCTGGCCTATCTGCAGCATTTTGTTTTGGATACAAATTTTCTTTAATTTTAAGCCAATTAGGATTACATGTCATTGTCAGAAATATATCAGGCTTACCAAACTTTCGTACTATTGCCATTGCATCTTTGTAAAGTTGTAACATATTACGAGGAGATCCACAGAATGATGAAGGAAGAATGACTATTTTTCCTATATTACTGTTATTATCGTTATTATTATCAACATATGATTCTGGAATTTCACCATCAGCTGTAGTTGAAAACACAGCAGTAACTTTATTTTCTTGCTGGAAATTGAAACGTCTTTTATCTACACCTAGCTTTAACGTAAATATCAAATGCGATTCTGGATCATTGTTACGTTGTTTATTGAGTTCTTTTGCCATAATTTGATACGAGTCTGCAAATACATTGTATTGTCGCATAAAAGTGTCAAGTTCTTTTAAAATATCATTGTCACATTCTGTATTATTCCTAGAACGAATTTCATGAGCTTCTTGAGCATCAATAAGAAATAATTGTCCGAAATTTGGATTTTCATTCGGCATCGAATAAAGAGCAGTATTTATTTGATAATATATTCTTCCTTGTATTTCAAAACAATACGGACCATGACGTTGAGAAGATGTGAGATTAGCATTGAATGAAGCAAGTGAAAGAATTATTGAAATGACGAATGCATTGAAAAAAATTATTCGATTTACGATGTGTATTTTCAAATAAAGATTTTAAAAACTGAGGAAATTCAGGTAATGGTTCAAGTTTAACTTCACCATGATGACAACAATCGTTAAACGATATTCCTTTATTTGCAACTTTTTCAGCATCAAAGTGTTTTGCGCTACAATGACAACATAATACGTTCATTTTTCCAATATAATGTTCGGAAACACTTATTGTATCTGTAGAACTTAAAGAAATGTTTTTAATAATATTATTTATATTGATCCGTGAATTATTAATAGATGCACTATTAGTTGTATTGGATCCTTGAAACTCAATAGTTCGTATGTCAACACTGTTACTACTATTGCTATTACCACCATCGATATTATGATTTTGACAATTATTAGTATTACCGTTGATACTATTGATTAATGAATTTGCATTTCTGGTGAGATTCAAACTATTGCTAAGATTCATGGAAGCAGTATGGGTAAAATGATTTTTATGTTTTGTTCTATAACGACGCGCAGCTTCAGCGTTTTTTTCACTACGTCTTCTTTTACGTTCGATTTCTTCTTCAGGGGTAAGATCGATTTTTCTTCGTCCCATAATGAAAAATATGAATGAATTACAGAAATAGTCTTCAGTGAAAAAAAAAAAAATTAGAATTAGAAGTAGTCACTCTAATAAAAAAAAAAACAACAACAATCCCAATCACTTTAACGATTCTTTTGATAAAAAAATAAAATGTTAGATAGTTTTCAAAAATTATACGTACACCTGCTAAAAAGACTATTTTTCTTTAATATTCATTCATTTATGTAGTATAGAAGTATCGAAATTTATATAATAATGCTAATCAATATCTAGTCAATATCTAGAAAAGTTATGAAAGTAATATATGTTGATATTTTTCTTAGACGTAAATAAATCTTATCAAAATAATTATACTTATGAAATGATATATGATAAATCACATGTATTTTCCATTAATTTTTATTGAAAATTACAGTTTTAGAGCATAGATAAATTAATTCTAGAATAACCTAATATTTAATGCTCAATAAATGATATAGAAAAATTATACCTATTTGTATGTATCATAAACAAAATAATATAATATTTATGAATATTTATTCTTTATGAGCTATAATTTCTTTTAAAAAATTAATCGTCAATTGGTTGAGTTAAATTTTGTTTATCTAATGTTATCTGATTAACTTGATGTAGTGCAAATTTTTATTTTTCGAACGTAAAAAATATATAATTTTAATAAATGTTAATTTTTCAAGTTTATAGCAATTATTTAGAATTCATTCGCAATTATTAAATTTTTTTATTTTCAATTTATTATTATTCGTAATTAGTATTATTTGTTTTTTGTTTTTGTTGTTACATGTTTTTGTGGATATTAAATCTAATGTAATTCGTTTTTAACGATTCTTTAAATAAGACTTCTGTGAAAACTTTTGGCATAAATACTAAAAGTATACTCGTATTTTTTTTTTTAACGAATTAAATATTGATTAAATACAATTACATCATTTGTTAAAATAACTCAGTTACAGAAAAAATGATTTGATATATATCACAGATTGTTTTACACCTTTTTCAGATGGGAAGTAATCTTGTATAATTTGAAAAATTTCAATAAGTTCACATTAATTGATCAATCGATTGATACAGATCGATTATGCTTTAGCAGATATGGAAGAAATCTACTTCTATATTTGCATTGAACAAAAGCGATCCTGGAATGAATTTTTTGGAAAATTCTTGTTAATTCGTTACTAACAATGGCATCGGACAGTTATTCCTTCACTCCGAATGAAGTGATTTCTAGTTGGGTCGAAAGTGATTTTATAATGTAAATATTGTTAATATAATTAATTATTCATGAGTTAGAAATTAAATGCTTTTCATTTTACATATAAATAAAAATAAACATAAGTTGATATTACAATTAACTCGACAATTCATCAATTGAGCAATAAAAAATTTCCTATATTTTTTATATTAATAAACAAACCATGTATTAATGAAATTGTTGATATGGATTATTCTACAGATTTTTGAGAGGTTATGTTGATACAATAGAGGGATATAAAACGATTTTTGACAATATAAAAACTTACAAAATCATTGTAAATAATTCTACAGGGTAGCGAGTGCAGGTAATATTTTGGAATAAAGATGCTCTTCAATATAAAGATAAAATTCAACACCATTCAGTAAGATAAACTCTCTCTTTTTAGTAACTTTTTTATAATACATTATTAACTCATTAGTATTTGCAGATAATTCACATTGGAATGGCATATGGTACAGAAAAATCTGATCATAATATTGACGATAATGAGGACATAGCGGATATTGAATTCAATATTGGAAAACTCAGTGTTGTAAAAATAAGAAAAGAGAAATTTCGAACAATAAGTGATTGATTATTATGATCACAATGTACACATATTAACTGCTCATTAAAGTTTCAATAAAACGAAGTGTATTTGAAAAGATTTAAAATAATGAGTTATTCACTTTAAAAACAAATTTTTTTTTGTTATAAACAATTGTCATTTGATCATAACAATAACAAATTGTTGATAAGATTATTTAATTATAGTTCCTCGAATCCGATTAACTTTGAAAGCTTCTAATATCAGAAAAAAATTTATTAGTTATCAACAATTAGTATTTGTTTATAACAATGAGAAATTGTTAATCAAATTATTTAATGACAATTTCCCAAATTCGATTAACCTTAAATGATTTTAATTTAAAACAAAAACTTTCTCTGTTATAATCAATTATTATTTGTTTATAACAATGAGAAATTGTTAATCAAATTATTTTATGACAATTTCCCAAATTCGATTAACCTTAAATGATTTTAATTTAAAACAAAAACTTTCTCTGTTATAATCAATTATTATTTGTTTATAATAATGACAAATTGTTAATACAAATATTTTATTACAATTTCGGATTTTAAGGTATGCGATCACCGTCTTCGGAAATTTGATTCTCGTATTATTTTTTTTGTGTAATGAGGAAAATGAATAATTGCAATAAATTGTGTTCTGCATTTTTCGCATTGTATGTTAATAAAAATGCTTTAATAATCATAAAAAGCTTTTTTTTTTGCAAAACAGTATTTTTTACTATGATGCAGAACGTAAGCTCTCATTCTATCTTGCATCCGTATTTTTTTTTCTCACATTTATGTATTTTTCTACAATAATAAAAACTTCAGAAATATTGACCAATCAGCGAGCGAATAAAATGATGATGATGTTGTGATTGGTTAATTTCGAAGTTTAGTTTTCAAAACGTATTTTCTCGTTGAAAAAACGTTTATTCCAATTTTTTTTTTTTAGATGTATCCATCAGATACATGCTTTTTATAATATGTGGTGAAATTCATGTTTTCGGTTTTTTCTCATTTGTTTAATTACCTTATAGAGGTGATGTAAAATTTCTACCGGAATGTCATGAGTTTTCAGAGGTAGGATTGATCCAGTCGAAATCCGAAGTTTAAATACATTTTCTTCCTCTCTCCAAGCTACTGATGGACTTTGTCTTTCAACATCATGTTGGAGATCACCCCCTCGTATATGGTTTAATAAAATTTGTAGTTATCATGAAATACATGAAACAAAAAGATAAAGCAGCTTACAATCAATGAGAAACTCTATCATGCGGAAGACATTTCAAGCTAAGGAACACGCAAAAAGTGACACATTGTCCAAGAAAAGAAGTCTTTTGCTTCTACTATTTCTCGAAAAATATGTTTCAAGTTCATTATTATTCATACAATATTAGTTTTGTCATTCTGAATTACTTTCTTATGTTATAACTCAATGTCAATGTTCCAATTTTTGATAATTATTATTGTGAGATTTGTCAAAGTAACTTAGAATAAAAAAATTACACAATTACAATAATAAAACTATTATGCATTTCATAATAATAATAGTGAACGATATTTATGGTAGAAAACGAAAATAATTTTTTATTCAATTATAAAATGTAAAATATTATAGTATAGTTATGAACATTATAGTTACTCTTTCATCTTCAAGAATATAAGTAAATTAACTTATAGTAACAATAATCAGAATAAAAAGACAAATAATATTTCCGAAAAATAGAAAAACACTTGCGATTCACATCATCATCATCATCATCATCAAAATCAAAATAACTATTAGAACTATCCTCATTTGTATTTCCATCACTATCATTATCAAAATTATCACTTTCATCTTCATCAGCATCTGGATGGGGAAGTCCCCCTCCAACGCTGACAATTTCTGAATCGCTATCGTTATTATCATCATCAGCATCATCAATTCCAATACTTTCTACTCCACTGTTGTAATCGCTTACTTTTCCTCTTCTTATTCTTCATTATCAAAAAATAAAAAGATATCATCACCATGATGTTCTTCAGCACTTACTGGTAAAAACACATACACAATAAACGTTCCTACTGTCTTAATTGGGTACCAGAATATTTCATGGCGTAATTGATCCTTTCTTCAATCTGATTCACTTTTTGCCATTGAAATGAAATGACAACAATGTAAAAAAACGACCATGGCTGGATGTATGTGCTGCAACAATGATAATTTCATGGAATCAATATCTTCAATAATGATATATTCATACTGCATTACCAGCACTCTCACAAATGTCTATGTTATATCATTTGGATTTATGAGTAGCATTGTCAAAATTCCTTGGTATGGAAAATGGAAATCGTAAATACTACTCGTTAACTTCACCCATACTTTTATTGCTGAAGGTATCTGATTAGTGAGATGATTATCTTCTACATGAGGTGCCCACTCCTGAGGTACTATCGCTTTCATTTCCATTTCAAACGAATTCATCTAAATTATTCAACAATTATTCATTATTATGCAAAACTAGTTTGTTCTTGGAATCATATTTAAAAGAAAAAAATAAGAGGAAAAAGAATTCACTTACTTTCAATTGATGTAATTAAGAGATTTTCTAATCTTTTATTAACACAATGTTATTATTACTTTATACGTATGAATACAGCGTTCATAAGTTTATTAAGTAACACAACTAACATAAAATCAGCAGTAAATAGAGATTAACGTTGAAATGAATGCAGTGTATATCTTTCAACTCTAGTCAAATTTTACGAATTATCGAAGTATAGAATTTAAAGCAGCATCGCTAGCTTGCAAGAGACTGAGCTTCAATCTCATCTCTTTGTGCTCCTCTGGCCTTGTTCGTTGTCATGGGGAAAATATCATTAATATAAACAAATACAGATTATTAGTCCACGTGATATAACTAGAATCAGAGACTCAATGGCCTGCTTACATCTCTCTTGAATTTATATTCTTTAAATTTATGTTATCTTTTTTTTTAAGAAACCGGCGATCAGTTAATATTGTAATAAACAAAAAAGAACGACTAGTCACGTTGATGACGTCGTTTGTTTTGAAAAGTTAACAAAGAGATAATATTTATAAATGATATTTTTCTGAGTTTAGCAACAGAGATCTAACAATTACCGACTGCAGAACGACACAGTGCCATCTAGCGTGGAAACTTCGAACCAAACCTACAGCTGGTACGTTGCCGGCCCTGTCAGTCAATTAACGACGCTGTTGGTAATTTACCGACACTGCCGGTAATAGTAGAGTGCCTCCCTCTTTGCCTATCTACTCACATATCGAATGGTCATTGTTGCAGTATGGTAATGAATGAGGAATATTTATCATGAACAATGATTGATGACGAGGTAATTACAACACAAAAATGGCCTATTAATCGAAAAAAACTGTTACATATTGATTTTTAATGATACCAAAAATTAAACTTGTAATTTAGAAGAATAGAGTTTTAGATTTCATTCCAAGCTCTATAGAATAATTATTCTTAATAATCGCTTCTGTTTAGGGCCGATCATATTGTACAGTTATTGACATATTTATTTATCATTAAATTGACATTTATAAAGCGTCGATAACCAGCAAAACAAAAGTTTAGACTCGCTAATATACCGATCACTGAGTTTTAGCTTACAATGTAAATTTATATGAATACAACAAAAAGAGCGTGCTGGGTTTATTGGATGGTAACCAGTAATTTAAGGGAAAAATGACCTCATGTTGGCAAACTAGAGATTGTTTGTGAGGTCTGGGGTGGCTCAAAAGGGTAGAAATGGACACACTAAAATGCAAAAATGGAAGAAATATAATTCAAATTTGCTAAAGAAACAACTGGCTACACTCTATCTAGTGGGATAAAGAAATATTCAAACAGGTGAAGAACATACTTTGGAGATTTTCTAGTTTTTAAAATAATATTTTTAATTAAAGAGTATATTATCGCCACGTGTAGAAAAAACGAATTACTGAAAGAAAAATAGAGCACATTGAAATAATGAAATTACAAAAATGTTAAAAATCTGACCAAAACTGCCATCTGCAAACAGAAAACTGAACGCTTAGCGCCCATACAGCAGTGTATAAAACTAATATTTGACATGCCCCGAAATATTCCGACACGATTTCTAATTGTTGATAAAAAATTCACATTGTTATAAACAATTTATGTATTTCAAAAGTCATATCCCGTCATGAATAATATTATTTTGTCGAAAACATCCGATTCCATGTAATAGATGCATTTGTCAATCGATATATACAATTTTCAATTGTTTATAACGAATTCACATTTATATAAAAAATTTTTATTTGTTAAAAGTCATATTCAGTGGTAAACAACAATATCTGGTTAATATCGAGTTAATTTTTAAATGGAATTATTACTATTTGCTTAAAAGTATTCTAAATAGTCAATTTTTTATTCATTCATCATCAGTTTTTTTGTTATAAAAAAAAACGGTTCAACCGAATTTGGTTAAATTTCTTTCAGATCTTCTTTATAACAATATTTTTTACAAAAAATCTCGGCTAAAGTCGATATCTTGATCCTTTTTTGAGATATTGGAAAGGAAAAGAATTCTGACATACGTACATCATTCTAAAAAACGGTTAGTATGCTTGCAAATATCTTGAAACGTGGGGATATGATAAAAATTCACATTTTACCAATCGACCTAATTTCAATAACTTCCTAATGAGGAGTTAAAAAATGCGTATCTCATCAGTTTTTATGTACATTATTATAGTAAAGCCCCAACTACATCAGTGAAAGACACCTCTTGAATACAATTCTCTGAAGTTACCTTGATTATACAAAAGCTGACAATGTTCAGTATAAAATAGACTAGAATTCTGGGTAAGAAAACGTTCAGGTAGCAGGCATCCAACGAGTATCATAGGTAATAGATGACACTTGAAGACTACACTCGGTGGGAATTTGCGCGAGCATTCATAAGACCCAGTATCTATAACAACTATCCGCAAATTTCCCTTTTCCCTGTATTTCACTATTTTGTCTTTAGTCTCTAGTCCTCGAGGAACGACAGAACCCTCAAAGGAGATTGGGTACAATCTCTCTTCTGATTCGCACTCTAAGTCTTTTCTCAATATGCTTTACCTTTTCTATCTGGCTGCATTCGTTACATTTCATGTTTCATACTTGTTCGGGAGTTTTGCGAGATAATTTTGGACTTAGTAGTACATCTCAAACTGTATGTGAAGGCACAACAAGTTATCAATATGAACCAGAAGTTTTGTAGGATAATATCGGAGCTAGTACAACCTCACGTACATGTAGAAAATACAAAATAAATGGAAAGGAAAAATTCATTTTAATGCACACTTGTCCGGGCAATAATAAATCAGCGAGCTGAAGCGGGTGAAATTGAGCAACCGCTTAAAAAAACCCCTAATTTGCTTCATACGAGAATATCGACGGTTAAATCGGAATCCGGCTATGTACAGACGATAATTACAGCGTCTGTCACAATACATCGGGATGTTATTATGTAAATCGCTTCACAATCGCTTAATTTTCTGACAAGGAAACCTCGCGAGGTGTTCCTCACCGATTTAGGTGCGGCTTTATTATAATAATCTGCATAAAAAATGGTAAGATACGTTTTTTTTTTTTTTTTTTTTTTTTTTGGCTAACAAACGTTTCGAAGGGGTGAAAATCATACGTGAAGTTCGTACCCAAAAATGATGGTTTGCGGTTTTTACATATTTCTAATGAAGAAATTTCCAAAAAGACTTAAACCAGAAAGAGCATTAAAAATCATGAAAAATACCTTTATCCACATATTTATAAATCTTGTGGATAAACATTTTTTTTTATTAAAAATAACAAAACATTCAAAACTCGAAAACGAATTATTACTTCTTAATGGGACCAATTTCAAATAAAAGAGCATAAAAAATTACGAGATACATGTCTTTACAATTTTCAAAATAACATCGAAATCAATGCAAAAAAAAATACTTCCTTTTTTCCCAGATCTGTATTGAAATAAAGAAGATAAATTACTTATTCATTATACGTATTACCTGTATGGTAATCATTGTAAAAATGTTCAAGACATAATGATTTTTTACCCCATGCACGACGGGTAATTGCTATATTCCGACATCCTGAAATATCACAGTGAGAGTTACATTTATCTCCAAACGCAAAAAGTACTGGATTTTCGAACTCATCTGGTTTAATAGAAGTATAACCACTTTAAACCATGAATATCGAAAAAGATCAATATATCATGGAGATGAGAGATGATTATGAGTGAGTGATTGTAATTTAATTGTGTTATTCCTCAAGTGTAAATTTAAATCATCTACTCGTAATTTTTCCATATTCTAAACCCATAAACATCTAGAGGTTGAATTTGTCCAATAGTCCCTTTAGGGATAATCATTATCTTAATTTCTTTGTTTGATGGTTTTGCAGACGTGACAGCTTCAAGACAATGACCAGTCCAGGAATCAATTAAAAGTAAACTTTTTTTTTCAACATTTGGAAAAAAATATTTTTCAACCAAATTTGGAAGTGGTCTGAAAATAATCATTATATCAAATTTCTATATGAATATTATATAATATAATATTTGAATTCAATTTTTTACCTGACGTAAGTTTTCCAGATTTCGATACTTTTATGTATACATTATTTGGTCTCAAAAGCGATGCTTCAACCCGTGAACCTAGTGTTTCAGATAGTTCTTTCAATACGCGAAAAAAGGGAGTCAAAAGTTTTCCATCAGCTGATATAGTTAGTTGTATAGTTGTATAGTATAACTATGAGTTATTGAAGAAACTGATTGAACAGTACACTCTACTTTTTTCTCTTCTTCTGGAGCCAAAGGTCTCTTAGAATGCACATCTAATGTGAAGCCACTTTGATCAGAATTGTATATGTTGTCTAGACTATATGTTTGAATCTTCAACTTCACATTATCATCAAATGCTTCTGATGTTTGTTTCAGAATTTTACGATCTTCGATTGTTTTTTAAGATACAAATTCATTGATTTTATGAAAAACAATAGCATGAGCTCTTTTAAACGATAGTAACCGCGTTGGAGATGCTTGAAAGCGAAAATCATCGAATCCTAAATTTTTTTTAGCTAACAGCATCCATTTTCCCAAATCAGAATCATTGATTATCATACCAGCATCGACGGCAGATTGAAAGTTTTTCAAAGTATACTAGCAGATTTGAGCTATTTTTTCTCTATATGTTCCACCTTGATTCAATTAATGTGCCCAGCACCGTAATTGTCGAACAGATTGTACTTTTTTGCATCTGTTCTTAACAGTATCTACGTTTAAATTTGTTTTTCATTCCACTGCGCAAAAACTCAACTGCTCGTAACTTATAGTCATGACGCAAGTCCTCGTCATCAGCAGTACATGCACCTTCAGGCGTTTTCAGTTTGTTGATTGCGGATGCATATTCATTATCTTCTACAATCTCTAGTTTCCAATCCTTACATGGTTCTCCGAAATATAACGAATCCTCCGCAATTATTTCCACACCATTATACTCATTCATTGCATTTAATCAATAGTAAATGACGTTAGCATGAATACAAGCAGTAAAAATTAAAGTTCTGGAAGTATTTTGATAAATTCTTAAGAATATTAACACACATTTGTAGATCATAAAAATATGTTCTTTTCTGTGACAACGCTCAAATCAAACTGACTTTGTATTAATGTGACTACGAATAACCATCCCAAAACAAATTTTGTATATATTTTATAAGTCATATATGATAAATTTAATGGATAAGATGGAATACGAATATAATTTTCTGGGTACTAACAGTTTATTTTCCGTGTAAATATTATTTTGAAAATTGCAAAGACACTTATCTCGCAATTTTTTATGCTCTTTCATTTAAAATTGGTCCCATTAAAAAATAATAACTAGTTTTCGAGTTGTGAATGCTTTGTCATTTTTAATATAAAAAAAAAATACGTGTCTCATTATTTTATATGTAAATTCTTATAGTAAAGCCGCAACTAAATCGGTGAGGGACACCTCGTGACATTTCCTTGTGAGTATGACCAGTAATAATAAGATATACAAAATTAATTTTATGGTCTACTGTCGAATGAAGCTATCCTTTTTTTCAAAGTTAACTGTAGCCAGACCAGCAGTCTGACACGATTCTTGATTCTGGATGGATATGTCATTGTACAATTCTACTAACTAGGAAACCTCGTGAGGTGGTCACCGCCGATTTAACCAAGGCTTCTATATAATAATCTACGTCAATAATGATGTACTACGTATTTCTTTTTTTCTGCGGAGAAACGGTTTGAAGGGGTGAAAATTACCCCTAAAGTCAACCCCCTATAAAGATGATTTTTAATTTTCACATATTTCCAATCGGAATCTTTCAAAACGACCTCGTACTGTGAAAACAACAGAAAAATAATGATATATACCGTTATTTACATACTAATAAAATCCGCAGATACACCTTTTTTTGAATTAAAAATAACACTAATCTATGATACAAAAACTATTGATCATTTTTTAACAAAATGTATTTCAATTGAAGGAGTATAAAAAATTACATACATGTCTTCGCAATTTTTTAAATGTCAATAGAATCGATGCCAGAAAATACACTCCTGTCATCCGAAAAAATCCGTAACAAAAAATCTATAACTCAAAAACTAAAAATCGATGAAAATGAAAGTTAACCCTATTGATGTTATTTGGTCACTTTTAACAACATTCCAAACTATAAAAATTATAGAGATATCTGTAAATGATACTGAAATACAATTGTAGAATAACTTTGAACTAATATTATTGAATGCAATGAATAAGTATACTGATTACGAAATGATGGAGGAGATTATTATTACATTTTGAACAACCATATAAGGATTAGAAACCAGAAATTATAGAAGACAAAGGATATGCATCTGTAATCCACGAGCCAAAAGTGTCCGATAGAGTATGCACTACTATGAAAAGAGATTAAGCAGATTAAGAAACAGGGCAATTAGGAAGTCAGGTCTTATAGAAACATATTATTGATTGTTTGGCACTATAAATACCCAATATATACACTGTACAAGTTATAGTCACCATGAATTAGATAAATTTCACATGAGGAAGAATGAATGTCAATTTTAATCGCTAAATTTAACTTGAATGTCAAAAAATATAACTTAAATTAGTGTGTTCGGTATTATTGACCTCTCATACGAGCTCAACACGCTTCTCGAGTCAAGCAAGAATATTATTGTGCAAGTGACGTTAGCCTATCGTGCAATTCAAGATTGAGTGTCATTTGAATTCATGGAATAGTTGCATTTTAAGAAATATTTATTGATTGACCTTCAGAATGATTGAGTAAATATTACAGTGTATTTAGATTGTCACTGACTCAGAAGAGTATCTCAGAAACAGTAGATTTTGTTAATACATACAGAATGGCTACGTGACTGTGAACGAGAACGGAAGAGAATCTACTTTTTATTTGATACATAGAAAACACTATGAATTGTCCAGAACTATCTATTGATTTGGTTGTAAAATGAATAGATGAATAATTTCTGTCATTATGAACGTAACAAACTTTACAGATTGCCTCAAAGGTATCAGATTTTCATGAATTACTATAAATGACATCTGAGTGTCTTGACAACAGGGAAAAGACTGCATGACAGGATCTTCGCTGGTCAAATTTGACACCAGACTTTAGTCAATTGAGTGACTAGAAGTTGAGTAATTATCGATTGTCAGGTTGATTGGTTATTGACTCAGTGCCAAGATAACCACCGGCGTTCCTCTCAGCTGATTATTCAAATTGAGAATCAATTGATTCTCAACACGTTGGAATATTTGAAAACTGCTATCGATGCCGGGTTGATAGTCCATGACTCCGATTTTAAAAAATGGGCATTATGAGCTAAAAAAATTTATTGTTTCATTTATAATATGAAATCGGAGATTCATTCGTATGATTTAGACACTATACATAATTCTGATCAAAGTGGCCTTCAATTAAATGTATTTCAGTATTTCAGTTAGAGTGCACAGTTCAATCAGATTCTTCGGCAACTCACAGTTATACTATACAACCGATGATATCAGCTGGAAAACTCCTCACTCCCTTTTTTTTGGTGTTAAAAGAACCAACTGGAAAACTTGGTTCACGGGTAGGATCGTTTCTCTTTGGAACGGATATTATAAACGGAGAAATATCGGGATCTGAAAAGCTTACATCAAGCAAAAAATTTAATTCAAATATAATGTTATATGATATACTCTGGAAGTTTACGTACTAATTTATTTTAGGCCACTTTAGAATTTTGTTAGGAGATATATTTTTTACGAATTTCCTATTACGAGGTGACGATTCAGATTTATTCTTGAGAAGTAATGTTATTAAATTACAATCACTAACCTATAATCAACTTTTGCTTCCGCAATACATTAATTTTATTCGTTATTCATGGTTTAAAAGTCGTTACACATTTATCAAACCCAATAAATTTGAAAATCCAGTTAATTTGAGATTCGGAAATAACTGTAAGATATACTGTTTAATTCCAGGATGTAAAAATGTTGCAATTGTCTGTTGTGCATAGTGTTGAAAATCATTGTGTCTTAAACATTTTCACAATAATTATCATGTATGTAATACGTACAATGAATGAACAATTCATCTTCTTCATTTTAAAACAAATCCGTGAAAAAAAAAGAATTCGTTTGGCGTTGATTTCGAAGTTATTTTGAGGATTGCAAAGACAAGGGTCTCGTTATTTTTAATGCTCTTTCAACTGAAATTTGTCCCATTTAGAAATAATTAACAGTTATCAATTAATAGATTTTTGGTTATTTTGGACAAAATAAAAATGTGTACCCGCAAATTTTATAAAATGGAAATAACTGTATTTTTCATCATTTATTGAGTTGTTTTTAACCCTTTAAACGTCGTTCCAAAAAAAAAAAAAATACGGAGTATATCATTTGTAACGTAGATTATTTTACAAAAGTTTCAGCCGAATCGAAGATGACCACGTCGCCCGGTTTTCTTGTTAGTCAGCACTAGCGAACATCATAATAAGGGACGGTATTATTTTATATTGCGCTTTACTCAGTGAAGTTAACTCAAAAAAGTAAAGATCACTTTCATTCTATGTACGAGTTTATTTATTTAATATAACGCGAACTTTTCCAATCCGTTACATTTGGTGACCCGACGTGATTTTTTCGGATTTTTCATACTCACGTAAAACAGTGGATTATTTTTTGCGAGTAATCATTCCGTTACGTGCTTTACGCCGAGTAAAGTGATTTCTTCACTCGTTTGTGACTACTATTATTATCAGAGGTGCATTCCCGAGCATTTAAAAACGCTATGCTGTAATAATGTGCATTTAAGAGACACCCTCGATACGAATTAAATCGTGATAAAAGTGTCGAAGTACATAATTAGTAATTTTTCATTGTAGTCAGTGCGCTAGAAATTTTTCAAACATTCCATGTCAACAAAGTTCGACCACCAGGAATTACTTTTGTGCTACGCCTAACGTAAACAGTGTGGTTACTCTTTTCAAATCTATTCAGACTCAACGGTGAGGGAACAATCTATGTTTGTAAGTTAATTTGTTAGTGTTGGTGTTGTTCAACGATGTCTAGATTAAACAGTAAATTTGTTGACGCCGAGCAAGTTGATTCCCAGAGCTCGATAAATTTCACTACATCGTGCGGTTCATTGATACTAAATACTCGCTCGAGGTCGAGGATATAATAATAATCACGCCTATCTTTTTACCATATCAGATACTTAGATACGCGTTACCTACTTGATTTTCCAAATCAAGAGAAACTAAACTGCAAGAACTGCTAGATGAAAAACAGATTGAAGATCAAAAACCATCAAAGTTTTTATGAAACTTCAGAGCACTCGTACCAGTCATCGATGAAGATGTTTTAGAAAAAATGATAATGAATAAATCCACTGAAATTGGACATGTAAATTTAATAACTAATAGGTAGTATACCCTACTTACTGTTTATTTACTTGTGTAAATTAACTTGTGTTGTTATGTCCGACGTTTATTTTATTAATATAAAATAAATTAATCAAATAATAAAGAAAATTTAGAAAGAGGGGTAGCGCGCTTTCTTTCTAGAAGGGAGGGCGTTCAGATTAACTGTAGTTTTCAGGGTACGAAAATTCGCCCCCGACTTTATTCGTTTTTGGGATTTGTTCTGATCTTGACTGATAGTGGCAGTTCTATTGGTTTCTTCGTGCGAAGGACTTTGAGGAAGAAAAGAGGATCTTATTCTCAGTATTTCTTCAATATGTTTATTTATACTTACCAGAGATTGGTGGATAAAAGGTGAAATTGAGGAGGTTGTACCTGGCACGTTCTCTTCTCTGGATGAGTCTTAAAAGGACCAGACAGAGATGATAGAAGTGTTGACGATGGATATATGTAGATGACACAATAATTCTAGGTTGATTTTTGTGATTTTATTTATGTAAAGGTATCACTTGTAGTAAAAGTCAACTTTGATATAACACTGTTTAATAATTATTATAGAATAAAAAATATAGATTATTTAAAATAAACTTTGAGGGTTCGCAAGAACCTGGATAAGCAATTCACTTGAATTTGAGAAGTTACAAGTTCGAAAGGTAACACCGATTCACACTTCGACTTAGCTATAAAACTAAATAATCGGATTTAATATCTGTTAATTGTAGTACGCTAATTTCACCTATTTCCTGCTCATTGAGCTTCGGCGCGAGACACGCTGGTGATCTTAATCTGACCGTACAGAGAAATGAGGGGCTCGTACAAATTAACAGGTAGAATTGTTACCCGACGCTAGGTCTCGGGGCCCTCTTGACGAGTCTGGGGTCGTTAACGAAAAACCACGATTTTTCGTTGTCAAGGCATTGGTCGCCTTGCAGGTAAAAAAGAGGAACAGGAAATTCAAAGAGGGGTATGGAAAGGAATTTGCTAAATTTGGAAAACGCTGAACCAAGCCCGGTAGCAATAGTGTTTTAACGACGAAAGAAAAATATATAGTGTGTCAACTTCACATGGGGCATAAAAGAATAGCTTGATTAATATACCGGGTAGTCTTTGGTATATTATTCAATAAAAAAAAATTATTTGTTTTAATAAAAAAAAATGAAAAACAGCAGACATAATATTCCCCTCTGTAAACAATGGTAGTTTGTCAAGAGAGACCCTTGTTTGCATCAGAGTGGACCGCTGTTCGTTTTATGGCGTTTTTCAAACTGAAGGCTAAAAGGAGGGTTTAGGAAGAGAAGGAAATAGGCCTGCAGATTGACGATAGTTGTGCGGCCGGCGTACCTTTGCAAGAATAAAATGAATTTTGAATTATTTTCCTGGTTCTTACGAGGTTTACAATCTTAAAACTAGGTGAACAGTAGTTCTATGAAAGATAGTTAGGCCTCTAGGTAACAATGAGTACTAAGAGTTATACAATGATTCGTTTACAATATAGATTTGAAGTCTTAGCAGTTATGATCTCAACGATAATGCTTCGTTTACAATCTATTATTTTATACTTTTTGTTTGTAGATAGACATAGGTATACATTACAAACTTTTAGAAGTAATCTCTGTTGATGAGCGTTATCAATAAATTCTGTCGTGAGAACGGTAAAATTTTGCTTTTTTATTAGTGTATTGACTAATGTTTTCTTCAATTGTGAGGACTATATAGTATTATTAACTGGGATTCCATTACACACGGTTATGGAGCTGCAATGTACGTGTAATGTTACTAATGTGACAATTGTAATGTTACTATTTGCTATGTTACATGTCATCTACTGTGATTTTATGTTACATTGCTGCAACATTAGGTGTTGACCGGGATATGACTGTATGGACAAGCTTTGCATAATATATTTCAATTAAAGTCTAAGTTTTATCGTAGAATAACTCTGGGTGACAGTATTACATGGGTTTTGAATTTTTAACTGCGCACTGTAGTACGAAAATGTGTGCCACTCATCATACGTCGTCTCTCATCACGTCAATCACGCGTTGGGTTCAAATCAGGGTTCTTTCGCCACCTATTAGCGTAAGTAGGTTAACGGGGCCTCACGGCCGGTAATTAACGTACTACGTTACCCAATTTATATGGCAATGAGTAACGTTGCTCGTTTACCATTATTACTTCCTCGCTCTTCATGTTCTTCCAGTACCTGGAGACTGTGAAGCTGTTTTAATTATTGAACGAAAGTCGATATTTTATTGATTTAAATCCATTTTAGCATAAATAATCGATATTAGCTATGAACAGATATATTAGTATGAGTGACTGAGTATTAAAGTAAGTACTCGATCACTCATGGATTTCCCTATTACAACAATGAGTGTAAGAGGGACAGCGTATAAAGCGAGGGTGAGATAGTTAAATCTACGTACAGCTAATATCAATACTAATATAGGTAGGCATTTTCCTAAATTTGTGTAATTTTTTCATAAATAGAGTGATGTATGAATAATTAATTTCGTAAGAGGAATACAAATTTGCTTCAACGAAAAGTTGTGGAGAGCTATCAGGGATCACGATCTATCCGAAAAAGAGTTGAAGGATTTGACTTATTGATAACTCTGTTAATTAATAAGCGTAGTTTTCAGGGTAATCTTTGGTATATAAATCAATAAAATAAAACTATTTGTTCAAATAAAAAAAAATTAAAAACAGCGAACATAACAGTGTTTATTATTCTAGACAATTATGATAATGGTAGTACAGATGCACAAAATTGCCACAAATGGATGGCTTGTCTTCCAAACCAGACCAAGGCTCTTTTCACCGACCAACCAATCGAAAAGCTTACTAAAATCACCGATAAAGTCAATGAGGTGATCGACATGAATCGAAAGTCGACCTCAGCAGTCGCAGAGACATCAACCTTGACAACTGACACGACTATCCAAATTGCCTTGATCTCACACTACGACAAATACTTTATCATTGACACCAAGCGTGCTCTGACAGCAATCTCGATAGATCGACTCAAACCAGTCTATGCTGCTACAGGCGATGACCGAGGACCATCCTTTCCACATCTGTCTACCAGCAGGACGTAGTTTTTCTTTGGACATATTAAAAAAAATTTTTTGTCAATTTGTAATCATTTTTGATTTATATTTTACACTGTAAACTTATTTTTTCCCAAGAAAGGGAGTACTCTGATGCCTTAGCACTAGACTAACAGAGTGACTAACACTTTAGTAGGGACAGAGAAGAATTTTTTTATCTTATCGAAGACAGGATCTATGCTACTATTTGGAGTGTTGTTTAACAGAAATTTATTTTTTCTACTGAAAACTGGTTACCAAGAAGTTGCTAATTCGAATTTAATGTTCTCATTTCAATACTATCACAAAGCATCGCATATCTGAAATGAGCTCATCAACACTATAAACATAGCATTCTAATCTCATTTCGGTCAGTTTGTTGGCATATTAATGTGTAACAAAATTTTGCACATGACACGGACAAAGTCGTAGAAATCAGCCAGTCGTTACAAGAAAAATTAGATAACGACGATTAATCACCGTTGAGATTTTTTATCATATAATCCAAAACAGAATCAGACATAGTTGTTTTTATCGTTTTTCAAATATTTGTATAATCATTTTCAAAGCAGCACATGCAACAGCTCTGTAAGCAGCTTGTATGTAATAAATTATACTTTGCTTATCACTGTCAGGTGGTGGAGAAAATTCGTTTATAACTCATGTTTGAAGAGTATTGTTCTTATGTATAAAAAAATATGAACGAAAATTACTTTGAGAGTTTACATAAAAACTACACGCATGTATATCATCCTTTCAGCATTGTTTATGAAATTGAGTTACGTAACAGTCCTCGGAGGAGGGCCTCGACACATAGATTACCTCAACAGATTTTTACAGGTAACAAATCAAGTAACATCCTGACCACCACTAAAGGCAAACAGCTCAAAATTCTGAATAATTAATGTGAATCATACATTCCTTTTGTTTTCAATAACCATGAGCACAGTTATCATTGCCAACAGCCCCACAACTAGATAAAGATGCGTTTGAATAAATTTCTACAAATGGGTTAAAGTTATTGATTAAACGTTCTACCTTGAAAATATTTTCCTTACACCAAGTAAAATCTGCCTGTAGTTTACTGGATAGGAACATTCAAGGTTTCTAATCCTTATTGTACATCTCTAAGGTCAAGTATTTGCTACGCTCGAGATCTTTTATATTATCTTTTTCATCTCCAAAGAGTTCAACTGTCATTTTCTCTTAATTGTCGACGAATCCTAGAACTCACATCATTTTGATGGTAAACTCTGATACTTCTTTCCATTTATTATACATCTTGAGGACTCCCGACATTCAGAAGTCTGTTTCTAATTTCCCAAATATTTTTCTTTTGATGCCTCGAGAACAAGTAAATCATTCGAATGAACTACAGACCGGGATCCTCGTTCTCCTGAATAAGAGACGATTGTTTTATTAGCGGTGGGGTTCCAGAGGTAGATTCGATGGCAGGCCGTTGCTCAGGCGGAATTTCTTTTGAAATGACGATAGTGAGAGGCAGATCTTCACCCCGTCTTTCTCGGATGCTACGATGTCGCTGCAACAGAGATCTTGAGCCAGCCCAAAGACAGCCTTTTCCGGATTAATGAAGGCCCAGAGCGATAAGGATAGAGCAGATTATTCAACTACTCCAAGTGTGCTGGAAAACCAGATCTTGTTTTGTCGTTCCTGTTGATTGTGGAGACCAACTTTGCTTAACTCATTCTCGATTTGGTCCAGACCACGGCCCCAAGTCGCTCGAGCATCAGATGGTTGCAACTGAAAAGTTAGAGCGTTAACAGATAATGCTTGAGAAAAATCATGTAATGTTGGTTAGAAACCATGCAGCCCGGTTTGAGGTCTAGCACACCTGCGCCGTCGAGATGTAGGGTGTGAATCTGCTGGCCGTCACAGATGATGTCGAAGACTTCCGGTTGACATGTGGAGAATAGCTAGGAGTTTTGGTGGGTGAAAGCGATATATTTGGTGGCCTGAGATTGTGTGACTCTAATGTTGCAAGTCCTTAGGGTCTTGTTTCATGGGTCTCGGATGATCTCTCTCTCGCAGATGGGTCGATTCTCTGAGGATTGGATTGCTCATAGTGGTACGCAGGCTAAACCGTTGCCAGCCGGCAGGCAGTTGGAGAATTTTTGGCTGGAAACGAGAGAATAACGTGCGTTATCAGCTGATAACACTAGATAGTCTTCCTCTGGCACGATAGTAAGGGCTGAGGGCTTTTGTCCTCAAGGCTGCGGTATTTTGTATGGGCGCAGATGATAGCTCTACCACAGATTTTTCTCGAGGAGAGGTACTTCGATGACAGTCACGAAGACATTACCCAACCAGGTGGTGGTAATGTGTGAGATTTTCGAGAGAACCTGCAGGTCGATGTGGTCGAGAGGCTGTGGCGGGTTTAGACGTGGGCGTTTCCGCTCCATGTCGTTGATAGCGCGCCGCAAGTGTCTTGCCAGGGTAGTGATCGGGTTTAGTATGCCTCTCTTGGCTTCCTCAATAGCGGCGATGGTCTGTCGCATCAGAGAGTTATGCTGCTGTAGGATGCGGAAAAGATTGAGACCTAGGGGCATGTAGTCGCGTTCTTTTTCGACTATGTCTCTCCAGTGATCCTGTTGTTTTGACAAAGCAGCGGCATAGGAAGCTATCTCGTTGACTCTTTTATCCCTTTCAGCGAGGTTGCTCACGAGGGAGTCCACTTCCGTTCGAATGATGTGCGTGGAGTTGTTAACCGAGTGAATTATTGACGCCTGGTTTTAATAGAGACGGTCGATCTCGTGAGAGAAGTGTTCATAGTCATTGTAATCAAGAGTACCGAACAGCTTTCTAAGCCCCGTTCCAATGAGCCCGATCCATGGCGAGCGCTGGTTTCTATCGTTGAGGGGGTCCCGACTAAGGGTGCGCTCGATGACCTGGCGTAGTTGTTCATTCAATCGGGTCCCCTCGTCCTGTTCAGCCTGAACAGTGGCTCCTTGGAGTGCCGTGTGCAGAACTGTGGTATGCGGGTTTCCTGGCAAGTACTTGAGTAGTTCCTAAATGCCTGAAGGTCCTGTTCGTGACTATTGAAATGATGAGATCTGGTATCGCCTAGCGGCGTTGATGATCTTGAAGGCGCTGCTCCCTTCTGAGTTGCCTTCGGCGTTGGTTCTGGCGCCAGCAGCGGTCACAACGGACAGAAGTGGGAGTGGGAGAAGGAGGCTCGAAAGCGTTCCACTCCTGCACGAAGCGCTCAAACTCGTCCACCCTCAGCAATCCTAGGGCGGACCTCAACCAGAAGTATAGCCCCATCCGTCCAAGAAGAGCCTGAAGGGCTATCCTCCGATTGTGAATCGTACGGACGACTGGAGCTAGGCTTCCGAGAAGGCGCTCCGGGAGTACTTGAGGACGCTCGAGCACATTCAACTGCGCGCGAGGAGCTTGGTGCAGGACAGTATCCAGGAGTATTGAATGGACTTCGGCCTGGGTGGTCACGGTTCTAAGAGAAGAGGCCTCGCTTGAAGATCCACCCAGGTCAAAGATTATAGGGCTAATCTTCCTGCGTGGCTCCGTCAATCTGCTCGGTCGTTAGGGCGGTCCTGCCCGAGGGAGCTCGACCACTGGTGGAGATCGTGGTCTGGAAGGCTCAACTCGTGACTGGACTGATGACAAGCGTTCCAGTACAACCCAGGGCCCTGGTCTCCATAGTATTGGAGTCTTCTTCCAGGACTGCGCGGTCGTGAACCGACTCCTCCACATTTTCTGGTAAGAAGGGGGAGAGGTAACTAGATTGTCGCCAAGAGGCAATAAAGAAGATCAAGTAACAGTCCTTGGTCTCGTCAAAAGATGGAAAAACTAAGAAGACGAAGTTCTGGGTAGAAGAAAGTCAACAGGTGCAGGCTTCGCCTGGATGTCAGAGAGAAGACAGTGGGGAGGGAAAGACGGGAAGAGGTGGGTTAAAGTTCCCTAAAACTACAATTATGAGTGGCTATTCATACATATAAGATTAATAATAACGAGTGGCCGCTAGGCCACGGTATGCAAGTCGTGAGGTTATCGAGTCATTTCAACCGCCAGTGGAGTGAGTCGGCTCGCATCCTTAGCATTGGTGCGTCTCACCATTCTTTTCACCTTTTCGGGATGTTTGACAAAGCACTTCCCCTCTGCAGTTTCTAAGACTACGTTACCACCTTCTGTGAAGTCTACTACCTCAAATGGTCCCGTACAGTATACGTCTAATTTACCTTTCCTGGGTTCTTTATATACATAAGCAAAATCTCCCTTCGCGAGATGACTCTCGCGAAGGTTTCGATCTGATCGTTCCTTCGATTTTCTTTTTGCTTTAATGAGATTATCTCTCGCCAATCTTTGGGCTTTGGAGAGTTTCATTAAGAGATCTTCAAGAGCTTCGGAGTAGGTGTTGATGTCTGAAAACTTTGGCAAGGCTGTATGAGCCCGAGCGACCTTGCCGTATAGGAGTTCAAACGGAGTAAATTGAGTAGCCGAATGGACTGTGGTGTTGTAGTTAAACATGGCCATAGGAAGATACCGGTCCCAGTCGTGGTAGTTTGATACCAATGAACGTAAGTATCCAACCAATGGCTGGTGTGAGCGCTCCAGAGACCCATTTGACTGCGGGTAGTATGCAGATGTGAGGATCCTCTTAATCCTGAGAATCTTAGCTAACCTGGCCAATAGCTTACTGGTAAATAAGGTTTCTCTATCCGACAGGATGACCTTCGGACACCCATACAGACAAATGAAGTGGGTCACCAGGGCCTCGGCAATAGTGGAGGTGCCAATGTCCGGTAAAGGGACCGCACAGCAGTACTTAGAAAAATTATCTTGGATCTTTAGGATGCGCAGATTGCCATCTGGAGTCATTTCCAGTGGACCGACAGTATCGATGGAGATCTTCTCAAATGGTTCGAACAGAGTGTCCGTGATCACTGCCGGTTTCTTTTTCTTGATGCGATCGAGTTTTTCAGTCTGACATGTAGGGCAGCTTTGAACGTATTCGTAGATTTGCTGCTGCATCCCGGGCCAGAAGAAGCGTTGTCTGATCCTTTGATAAGTTTTGACGACGCCGTTATGGCCCCTTACTGGAGTGTCGTGATTTTCTTGAATGATTTCCAGACGTTGGTTCTCCGAAGGGTTTTCTATTTGACCCCGGGTTAGAACGATGGATACTGAGCACGCCCTGAACACCTGGACCAGATAAGGGCAGACGTTCTCGTGAATTTCTTCGCCACTTTCGGCTATTCGAAATGATCGTACGTTGTAATACTCTAATGCAAGCTTGAGGTTGTTTAAGGCAAGACGAATTTGCTCAGGGGTGGGTTTGTCGAAGTGATGTTTCTTGACTACCACCGTGAACACCCCATGCTTGCTGAGTGGTGTGGCGAAGATCTGACCCACTAGGGGGTTTTCAGCCTTCAGACCGTCTATGGATATGTACTGGAGAGCCTGTAGAAGCTTTACTACAGGTTGATTTAGCTCGCAATCAGCCGAGAGAAAGTGGGCAGTATTATTCCGTAAATATGTAAGTCCATCTCGACTGGCGATTATCGTAGGCATAGGGGAGAGCACCGTGGGTGTAAGAACATAATCCATCACGACTATCGGTTCGGGTTTGGAATTGTTTAGAGCTTTTTCCCCGAAGCCAGAAGTCTCGGAGCACACAATTACCCCCTGACTGTCCGGGATAGGTAGCGATGGAGCACTGCGCCGGTGGGCACTGTTGTTTCTGTTGAGGAGGATCATTTTGAGGAGCTAACGGAATGGGCTGGGGTAGAATACTGGAGTTCGCAACATGACTTGTCTCAGCGTCAAACGTAGAAAGCGTCGAAGGACGTCCTAGGCAGTGTCGCAATAATGACTCCTGCGCGCTACTCGCAGAAATGGAGGGTTGTGGAGTCTCGAGATATTGATAAGCACTCTTATCCCCGTACACATCTTGGAACGGTGTAAGGTTTAACATGTCTTGAGCTGTGAGGACGGGCTGTGGTGACTCAACTTCTTGGTCCTCCCCATCACTTTCGATGCTTTCGTCAGTCTCTTCATTCTGTTCTTCGACGGGTCCCAGTTCGGTGATTTGTTCAAGTTGGGAATCATTTTAAATACTGTTTTTTCTTTCTCTGAGGACTGGATCGAATGATTCTAACGTGGATCTTACGCTCTCCATCATTTGTGGTGAAACGGGGAAACGTAGATAGGGCACCAGGACCGGTGTACGTCTTTTACCCTGTTCGGGCACCGAGTCTTCCAGACCCCGAGAAGTGTCGAGAGGAATCGGTGAAGCTCGTGAGTCATTAGGCGTCGCCGGCGGGTCTTCTGCTGATCGCCCTGCGTGTTGGCTTTCCAGCGGCGCTGTTGTCATTATGCGCCCCCCCCCCCTCCCCAGTACCGGTTACCGGTTACTTGCTGTAAGGAAGGCGGAGAACTGAGTTGTGACTCTCTTTCCGGCTGTTTATTGATTGTCTATATTCCCTTCCTCTCCTCGGAGTCGGAAAGCTCGATGCTTGGCATTTCGACCATCGCTGGGGGAAGTGTAGCTCTGGAGGAGCTTGCTGTTAATGGGCTACTTATATGTGCATTTGCTGAGTCCCTTTCTTGGTTTCTTCGATCCCGGCTGCGTTTTCTAAGTCTTGAAGCAATCGTCTCGGTTACCTGAGGCACCCTGGGGTGATTTTTGCTCCCTGGTGTCCGTCCTCGTTTTTTCGGTTTATTTCTGTTGTAGGGAGTTACTGGTAGAGCTGTCAGGCTGCCGACCCGTACTAGAAGGGCCGTTGGAGGGGTTAGCGGATGGCCTTCAGGCTTGTTGGCCGTAGAAGTTTCTCTTGCCGACTCGTTGGTTTCCAGAGAACTTTCTTGGAGCTTTGATTTTTCCTCCTCGCTACCAACCGGGCGGTTGGGTGGGTTATAGGACAGGGCGTCCGCGTAGGGGTCACCCACTCTCTTTTCACATACTGCGGTAAATCAAAATTGCGCCTTCCATTTGGCCATTCTTGCGGTTAGCGAGACTGCATCCCTGAGCCAGGCAATATAGCCGCTATCCATGTGCACCATAAATGGGCTGAGCTGAAGAAGCGGTCGGAAGTAATTCACGCCGTAAGTCGGAGCCAAGCATTCTCGTTCGACGTCGGAGTAGCGCGTTTCGGCTTCCCGGAGGACGCAGGAGGCGAAGGCTACGTGACGTAGTTCCTTGGACTTTTTACCTTCCGTGTCCTCGATTTTCGTTTCCTGACTTAAGACCACTCCAATGCCAACAGAAGAGGAGTCTGTTGCTAAGATGAAAGGCTTATTGGGGTCTGGGGTTCAGCATAGTTTGCTCACATAGTGCTTTCTTGATATCGTCGAAAGCTAGTTGAGCCTCATGAGTCCACTCGTAGGCTTTCGATCTCTTGGTCAGGTCTGTAAGCGGCTTGACCCGTTCAGAATAATCTGGAATGAACCTAGGCAAGTAGTTTGCCAACTCTAAGAATTTTCTCATCTCGGTGAGGTTGCGGGGTTGAGAGGCTGCTTGTAACGCAGATACCTTGTCAGGATCTGGTTTTATGTCATCAGTGATGATAATGTAGACCAAGTAGTTGACCTCTTTGCAGAGGAAACGGCATTTGAAAGCCTGAAGAGTAAGTTCAGCTTCGCGCAGGCGTTCGAAGAGCCGGCGCCCCCTGACTCCGTGTTCCTGAAGCAAAGAAGTGTGGACGATTATGTCGTCCAAGTAGATGAAGAGTTCGGTGCCCTTCAACCCTGAAAGTACAGAGTCCATCATGCGTTGAAACTCTGCCGGAGCATTTACCAGGCCAAACGGCATCCGGGTATATTCCCAGTGTCCACCGGGAGACGAGAACGTGGTTTTAGGGACATCACCTGAGTCTAGTACCATTTGGTGGAAGCCACTAGCAAAGTCGAAGACGCTGAAGTATTTAGCACCCCCAATTGACCGAGGATAGTGGAGATATCGGGAATAGGATAAGCATCCCCGATAGTCTTCCTATTAAGAGCACGAAGGTCAATTACTAGACGCCACTATTTCCTACCCTTTGAATCGGCTTTTTTAGAAACTATCCAAAGTGAAGAGTTGTATGGTGAGCGAGAACGCTTGATGATCTTTTGATCTTTCATCCCGTTGACTTGGTTCTCGATCTCTGATGCCAGCTTTAGAGACCAGCGATATTGCTTGACCTTGACAGGTTGATCGTCGGTAGTTCGAATGCGCACTTTCCTGGTTTTGTACTTGCCCACCTCTTCACCCGGGAGAGTGAAAAGGTCAGAGTTGCGGCTCAGGAGCAAGATGACATGTTGGCGCTCCTGTGGAGTAAAATGAGTTGGCCATTCAACTTCTCTCAGAAGAAACTCCAACCACGTTCGAGAATCAAAGTGGGATGGTAGCTTTCTACCGCCATCTGCTTCGTCTTTCTCGGTTTCCGTGACTTCATCATTAGAAAAGGTGAACTCCTCGAGCTCCTGAGGAGGAATATCGACTTCTTGTGAGGAGTCGGAGGTGGTAATAAGCAGGCACGCGGCGCAATTGTCTTCGACAGAGACTACTGTTTCGCCCAGTAGTAACCCTTTGCACAAGTTCACTCGGGGCAGATAACCCTCGGTAAGTTTTGTAGAGGTACGGAGACAACTATGCGAGATCTAGGGGGGACAATGTATTGATTTGAAGGTTCGAACGTCCGAAAGAAGTGAATTGGCTTTAATGAAACAGACTCGGGAACGATAGTTTGATCCGAGTAAGATATCTCGGCCCTTTCTTTGCAGAACACATCATTACCAATTGTTCCGACTCCCTCGACTGGAATTTCCATATCGACTGCGTAAAAGGTGATATCTATTCCGATCATTCGGAGACAGACGACACCAATGGTGTCGACGTGGTCTTCGCCAATACCCCAGAGGCGTAGCAGTTGCGTGTTGTCAATAGGGACCCCTGGCTGGAGAGCAAAAAGACTGATTAGGCTCACATCGGCCCCGGTGTCCAGAAGGAACGCCTGCTCGTTGTCACGGAGATGGGGACTCCGGGAGAATATCCGGGGTCCAGGTGAGGTTGTATGAGCGCGTTGCACCCACACCTCACGGATTCTAAACGGGATCGGTTGGACCTCGCGGTTCCTGAGTACCATAGTATTTGACCAATCCGAGAGTGTAGCCTGGTTTTTCGCTAAGAGTCGCCTAGAATGGCGTGATAAGCACCAAGAGGGCTTGTAATGATGAAAAATTTGATAGGTGTTTGCCATAATGATAACGTTACTTTGCTGCAGCCGTCGGTAAGCCCGTAGACCTGATTAGTAACTGGGCGGGCTTTGACGCTATCCTGAAGGCATCGGATGTGGATGAATCTGCAGTTGGAGCCTGAATCGATAAGAATTTGGAGGGGTTTGGAGAAGTTTTCATAATGAAAGATAGTTACAACTGGGCTTCCAATAGTTAATCCTCCGTTTCTGCCTAAACTGCTAGGGCCGTTTTTAATTCACCGACAAAGGAGGAGGGATCTGTTTTGAGGACACCCGCCGCTCCCCCCTGTGGATGGGCGCTCCTTGAGTTTGAAGTTTTTTCCAATCTCTCGAGACGCTTAAGGGCCGATTTCAGAGCTTGATTGAGATTTACAGGAGGGTTCTGAGATGTACAATTAGGAAAAAATGGGTAAGGAAAAGGAGCGAGGGCGGGGGGTTGCTTCAGGGTACTAGTAAGGGTTTGTATCTGGGTAGCGAGCTCTTTAATGATTCCCTTACACGCCTCGATTTCGCTAACTGTAGTTTTATTTGCAGAAGAGGCCCCGTGACTGCTTGAAGAAGTAGACTTAGGTTCCGCGAAAGAAACCTTGCGGGCGCTGTCTCCTTCTGAACGCTTTGTATCCGATCTAGGTTCAGATTTAATTTCCGACTCGGGTTTGGACCCAGAGGATTCACTAGTGGGTCCCAGGGTCGATGATCGTGAAAAAGGCCGGCGACGAGGAGAGAGGGGAGAGAAGGCGAAGGATCTCTTCTCTTCTCGACGCTGATCGTACGGTTCGCGGTCACGCCGGGCATGATATTCATCATACCTAGACTGACGATATTCCCTGTGATCTTCTGCAGAGTGATTATCTCTCGAGCGGTCCCAGGAGTCATTGCGGCGTGTAAAATGTGGGTAGTAGTCTTCAGCAACGGGACTTTGTGCGTACGACCCTCGGCGAACTCGTTTATAGAGTTTGTCAAGTGTCAACTCATGCAGTCCTACACAATGATTGATGGAGATCATGAGGGCCTCAGGCAGATTATACAATAGAATTTTAACCGCGTCCTTAGAAAGTCGGCGGTACAGGGCTTGGTCGTCCCTGTTGTCACCCATGACTGACTGGAAAGAGGTCAAGATATCTTTAATTTGAAAATAAAAATTTTCAACGGATTCTCCTTTTTCCCGTTGTAGGCGATGTATTTTATTCATAAGGAAGCCTATCTGATCTTTGGGGTGATATTCTTTTCGCAGCGTGTCCAAGATTTGTTGAACCGAGGTAGGATTTTGATCTTCCAGATATCGTCGCGCGGGACCATGAATACGGTTAAGAACGTGGGCGACGTAACTCTCTTGGTTCTGATTAGAAACCATATAAAGTTGCCGAGTAAGCGCTTTGTCAAACTCCTCATAGGTAGGTGGACGACCATCTCCAAAAAATCCTGGTAGAGAAGAGGCAAAATCTTTCGCGGGAAAGTATGATGTCTCTATTGAACTTGTGTCGTTAAGAATAGTGTCATGTCATTGATTCTGTGTATCATGGGCAGCCGCGCCGGGACCTCGATCTCGACTGGCGGTTCCATGGTCGTTATTACTTTGGATCATTTCTTCGCCGTAGAGTGGATTTGACATGCGTGAACAAGTGGAACAATAGAGTTAACTAGTTACGTACCAGGCGAGGAGTATCTTTGTATACGTGCAGAAAAGAGTGGAAGAATATGAGAAATATATATCATCCAAAGCTTATGTTAAGAGACAAGCGAAATGTGAAAAATAAACGTATAATATTTTATCTTATAACTAAACAATAAATATAATATGGTAAAAAGGAACTTTTCATGAGTAAATATACTATAAATATAGTATATTAAGTGGTAATTTACACTCTTCGGAGCTCCAAAAAATAAAAAGTCGCAACAGCTCGCAAGGCGTAGTCGAAAGATATTGTGGTAGACGGACACTTTTAGTTTAAGGTTACGCTAAACAAGTGTTGAAAATGAATCAAATCAGGTGGTATTAAAGGCTAGGTGACGCAAGGAATTCACCCGAATGATTCTTTTCCACTGGAAAGGAATAGAGTGAACCCGCGGTGCCAGTGAGGCAGTTACCTAAGCTCGAAATGGTTTATCTCGGACTAGTTGAACTAGTCCAGAAACCACAAATAAACTAAAGTTTGTAATAGAGCTCTAAATGCGTGGAAATCCAGACGTTTAATGCCACCTTAACGTTCTGATCGGCTAATATTTATTCGAGTGGTACTTTTTCCCTACAAAATTGGGAAAAGGTGAACGGTTGGCCGACAATTTTTGTTGAAAAGGTCCCTAAAATCAATGTTTGATTGCTTAAAAACGCTAGGGAGTAGTTCCCTAGCTGTTCTGCGTACTTTCAGCGAGGTAGGCCTTAAGTAGGATCAAGTAGGGCTAAAAGAGGTCGTACCCAAAAAGGTCAGAAATAGCATGCAGGACCTACGGAGGTTCTATTGCACTAGTCACCGCGCAGCTAATCCTCACGGAACGTGAGAAGAACGCGAAAAACCTAAAGTTCCGTTTATCTTGATTACTCGACTAAAAGGGGTGAGAGTAACGAAAGAAGCGACTTGATTAGCCCAGGAGAACCCCGTCAAAGCTCAATTCTTGAAAAACAAAATTCCGCGTAATTCCGGTTCGAACCAAAACTAATTAATTATTCGTAAACGATTGGCTCAGACCCCTTTTCGTTCATTAAAACCGCTAAAATTGAATGTTTAAATGTATATTGACTATTGTTACTTTGATTATTTAAAATTTTCAAAGTGCGCGAAGGTTAACGACTTTTTATTAGAGGAACTGATAAATTCTCTAAATTGTTCGAGTTTGAACTTCGAGTGCAAAAAGTCAACTATTTGTAAAGTTGGAGAGAACACATTGTAGTGGTGGAGAGAAAAATTTTGATGGATAATTTATTTAGATATAGCAGTCCACGTTGACGCGGAATTACGAGTTATCTTCGAGATTTCGAAGCGAGAACCTCAGAAGGAGTTTCCAGGAGAGCGGATATTAATTCCGACAAGTGTTATATAGAATTATCGCTTTAGTGATAATTTGAAAGTGTTTAAAAATGCATTAAATACCTTAAGGGGTTCCTAACAAGATTAAATGACTGGGCCCTTTAGAATTTAATTTTCATAGATCAGAGAGGAAGAAAGAGCTGAAGGTGCAGCTGACAACTGAAAGCAGCGCGATCCGACGGCAATTTTTCTCTCGTGCTCGAGCGTTGCCCCTTCAAAATCAAATAGAAGAAAAGCTAGGGGTTGAATAATGTTAGTTTTAAGACCGATGGGTACCCAAGCCCCTCCCCTCCCCCGATTAGTGGTGGCGTAATTTTCGGATTTAAAATTCAATTAGTATTAATGAAAAGTTCGGGAGAAAGTCTCGCGACAAGGAGAGACTCCAGTCCGCAGAGACTATTTTAATTTTATGCTACAAAATAATAAAATTCAGTGGGAAAAACCAGTCCCCTTTTGTTCCTGGAACCATGGGAGTCAATTTAAAATTAAATGACGAACATTATTTTTGAAGGAAAATCGCATAAACTAGAACAAAAAAGTCACGGCGGACCCCCGTAACTGACAGATTTAGGACAACCCGTCGTCTTTAGAAAGACGAATGACCTAAGCGATAGAGACACTAATAAATAATTATGTAGAGCACAATCTGATATATTTTAATTTGATAGCTAATAATTTTAAAGCCTATAGGGAACCTACAATAATTAGTTACGCAAAATTTAATTTAGATGTGAAATTTTGTTGTTTCTATTGGAGCGGTTACTAAAATTTAAATTTTTATAGTTCTATATTGCATGACTTAAGTGTAATTTTACCAACAATTAACGCTCATGTTTTCCATATAAGAATCGAATATGAATTATATGGAAAAGGGGTGAGATATACTGTCGTACCCGTGATGAATAGTTTATTTTCACAGGAAAAAAAAAATTTTTATATTGCAAGAGTGGAGACGGTCAAGGATTCTTCGACATCCCACCGCTGCCACCAGAAAACTAACTGTTATGTCCGATTATTTTAATTTTTTTTTTCTTTTTTTTTTTTAATTATAAATACACGTTAAATATAGGGATTCTAAGGGTTAGATAGGTAACGTGGCAAGGGTCGGGGGTATCGGACAGGAACGGGTAGTTTCAGAAAGAGAGAAATGAAGCTCTCTCCTTAACTTCAAATTAATAAGTTGATTTCATATTCAGTATATACATCAAATGGCGTCATTGACTGATAAATTCTTATAGGATCTTATAAGACACAGTCTCAACGGTTGTTATAAAAATAGTTGTTTTGTTCATTTATTATTCATCCTGATAACATTCATTCCAATAGAATCGTACAGAATCAGACGGTATATCAAACGGCATCATCAACTGATAAATTCTTATAGATTCTTATAAGACACAATCCCATTGTTTTTCATAAAATATTTGTTTTGTCGATCAAAATTATTTACCAATAAGAATTCATTAATTTCTTAATGGAATTGTTCTCATGTTCTCTATTCAGATAAAATAAAATATAAGTACTTGCTCGGGAGCAAACCTATTGAATGTTTGATTTATTTCAAATGTTCGACTCAAGAAGATTAGACGAAAGTCATATCCGTATGTTTCAGAATAGCTTAGTCGTCAGCGTGCTGGACTGTGGACCCGAGGATGCAAGGATCGAATCTCACCATCAGCAGGATATTTTCGGACAAAATTACTAATAAATTCCATTTCAGGAGTATATTCGAACAACAAATCCGTATAAATGAATAACATCTAGAGCGAATTCAAAATTCCTTGCGTTTAAACTAATTTTTTTGTGGTACGAAGATAGATTCCGATAAAAAACGATGCAAATTTTTCTTATCGATTTTTATACAAAACGATTAGAATATTTCCAATATTTTCTTATATATTCCCATCAAAAACGATACCAATGTTCCTTATAGATTCTTATAAAGTTATAAGATTGAATCGGAAAATTGCATCAGAAATATCACTTGTTTTATAAGAATTTATGGGAAAATGCTCATAAATTTTTCTATTGATTCGTATAAAGAGTGTGATACTTCTGATGCAATTTTCCGATTAACTCTCATAAAATTCTTTTTTATAAGATTTTTTCGGAATGTTTAACCAAGGATGATCCGGGTTTAAGCGTGTTTTCCATGCAATTCAGAAAATTTTCAAAATTAAAACAACTGAAAGAATCCAATAGACTATACATTGAAAAATAACGAGCAATATGTAATAAATTAGGTATATTATCTGTTATATTTATATAATCATAGATTGCAGCCATCTTCGCTACAAAATCAACTATGAGGCCATTGGCGTATGTATTATTTATGATACACTGTTCAGAGTCACATAAGATTCTACACGCACAATTTAATAAATGAGAATGAATTGTATACTTTTCGTTCAAGAAAGATAGTAAAATGACTCGTCCTAGATATAAAAGGAATAGACGAAACTCGGTAGCTTTCCAATGATTAACTTCGGACATTGTTCTGGGCTTTCGTACAAAATCAGAAGGAATTGAAGTTAAAAAGTCGCAATAAATATGATCGAGATCGTATGATAGTCGCAATGTGTGTTGTGAACGTTTACACTGATCTACTCACGTTTGTAAATGTGTTTTCATGACACCTAAACAAATGTGCACTTAAACGCGCCTAAACAAAGGTGCATATAATCAAAAGGAAAATCGTTTGTCATACTCAGACCAGCATCTTTAAGAATTGAATGACTATTACCAAACGCTGTTGGTAAATTATCTCGGAAAGTTTCGTCAGTTCGAAGGTGAAAATTCAATTGCAAAAAAATTCTACGATTTGCTACAGTTTCTCCTTCTTGTAAGCATTCACCACATCGACTGTTATGAGCAGGAAAATACCGTATGTAATTTCCCGGCGTATCAGCAAGAACTGCCTTAATATTAACATTAAATGCACGATTTTTATAGTTTAAACCAATTAATTATAACTCTCGATACTCGTTTACAAATCTAGATAAATATTCTGCATGAGAAGAAGGTTTTCCGGGACCGTGAAAAGCAGAGATTATAAAAGGACTTAAAACGTAATCAGTATTTGTCAGGACAATAATTGTCCTAGTATAGGCCAAATGTTGCTTTTAGAACTTTTGAAAATTGACAAACCATCGATATGAATGTAAATTTCTAAATTACATGGAACTTTCGACTGGTCAACTGAATCAAAAATATTGATCGATAATTGACGCAGACCATAATATGCAAATAAACCAGAACCGAACAGAATTAAATGACTAGTTCGCGGCGTTCCTACTAGTGTCCTAGTGCTACGTGTTAAATATTCATGGCCACTTTATCGAAGAGCATATAGTAATTCATCCATTGCATCATGGTCAATTTTGCGTTTTACAACCCACTCTTGTAAAAATGAACGTAAATCAAACGAATCATCCAGATTCTCATCAACAATATATGCAGGATCAGGATCTGCCGGAATATCAAAGGGGTCGTCATTCGAAGGCGCTTCTACGGGAACATCGTCAACGAGAGCATTAACTTGTGATTCGTTAATAGTATGAATATCTATAATCAATGCATCATTATTAGTCAATATATTATTTTCTGCTGTTTCTACCATAACATCTTCAAGGTCAATTAATTCTTGATTCAAAACATTATTCCTTTCCAGTCTATCGATTAGTGATAATCTATTGTGGACTGTTCATAGATCTTGTTCGATTAACGCGTTTATCCGTCGACATCGTTGTCGACGTGAGAAATCGCAAAAATTTTTTCGATACCTTTGCTCCATTTAATTAATACTTTAAGCGTATATTAATATATATAATATTTATAAATACAATAACTAACTGGAATACGAAATGCAAACTTACTGTTATAAAAATTTATTATTCATGATTAAATGGTCTATTCGTTAAAGGTCAAAAACTATATCAAAGCGGAACGCGTAACTAGCGATAACAATGAATAATAGATTTTTAAAAGTTAAATATTGTGCATCACTTAGCCTTTTAAATTGTAGCCTATAAAAAAGTTCACCTCTTTTAATAAACAGCACTACAAAAAATCCTGCTGTTGTGTAGATAATGTGTAGTAGATACTGTATCAGTTCACTATAAAAAGTTTCAAACACCAAATCAATACAATTTCAAAACACGACAAAAAACGCGTTCAATCAGTATAAACTGTGACTGCTGGATTCAAATTACTTCACTTAACCCAATGTCAGAACGATGTGCACGTGAGACGAACGAAAATACAACTGAAGTTTTACACGTACAAATTATTAAAAAATACCCAATGCCAGTGGGATAGGATAGGTAGCGGGGCAAGACAGCCACTCGTCTGGAATTCCCCGAATGGTAAAAAGGAGCGTTTAGTAAATAAATTTTATTGCTTTATGGTCTGCTTTCCAGAGCCCCACAGTAAAGACGAGCGAGTTTGTGCTTTCTAGAACTGAATTAGTGAATATTCACTGACTTGTTTAAGAGAGTGAGGCTATTGCTTATCAGAGAATGTACTGAGTAAAAAAAATTATTATTGAAAAAGTTTGAAAAAATTATTATGAGACAAAAAAAATAAGAAAGTTAAATCGCAAGAATTCGAACTCTTCTCTTTCACAAAAATTATTAGCAAATGTAAAAGGGAAAATTTTCTTCTGAACGAAATTATTTCTGTATCAATAACCAATGAACATGATTAATTACTGATATAAATTATAGCATTATAGCAAGGTTAATCATCAAAAATAAAGAAATTGATAAAATAAAAAAAATTAATTATATTAGAGATATAATGCATAATGATATTACGCGGAAATAGATAAAGATGTGTGGTATATGAGGCATGCCATCGTAATACTTTCAATAAGATATCGTAATGTAGATGGCATTTCCCTGCCTCTCAGAACATTCATCTAGTTATCTCTTATCCACATAAAAATGTTAGCTTTTTGCTATCGATATTTTTATTACAAAAAGTTATCTTTCATAAGTTATCTTTTTGACGACGTTTTAGAGTTGACTTTGTACTGAGGTAAAATAGTTAGAATTTTGCTACCTTACCGATGAATCATAAAGTCAACTTTTGAATCTCGGCATATAGATGTCATTTCGAAACCTGTGCTAGTTGGATAAGTATTCTACTGACATGGTAGGTAGAATTTTATTTTATGGTAAACAAAAAAAATTTAATTTTGATTCAATAAATTCATCAAAACAAATGAATACTGATAAATTTTTTGATTTATTAGGTTCTTTCTACATAATCTCATTCATAACATATTACTGATATCTCCTTCGCCTAGGTACCGGAGCTAAATAAAACATAAGTTTCTGGAAACTTCGACGATTCATCTCATCATGTCCATGGCGCGAATTCCGTCTTGTATATCTGAAAGCAAAAGACGAATGATCAATTATCTTTCCCATTCAGCAAAAAGATGTTTAAAATATATCTGATAGATATCTTCACCTAGAGCTGGATATCTGAAAGAGTATCTGAATCGCCTCCAAATGTCTCTGAAAGATATCTGTAAGATATTCATAAGATGTCTCATACGCCGTTTTTTGAGAGCTATAAGATTTTTTTTTGCTGATGAAAAAAAGATATTCAATTAAAGAGCAATAAATGATTTGGGAATTACAATAATATAAATTAAATCAAAAATTTCGATAAATTGTAGACTAATTATTAACAAAAAAAAGTAGTCCGATTATTATTGTTTCATTATTAATGGTGAAAGTAACTTTTGAGGTAATCACTGAAACTGTTGTAGACTCGATTCTGGAACCTTTGTAACTGTAAACTTAAACCTTGACCAATGTGCCAAACTGGAAAACTTAAGATGCTATTTTTGAATCGTCTACTTGTATAACTAAAGCTATTCAGCCGTTGTAATTTAATGAGAAATTTAATTGCATTTGTTAGAAACAGTCGCAAACGGAATCTATTTAACATATTTGAGTTTTTACAACGCGTAATTTTTTCTTTTGGTAAAATAAAGTTACAATCCATATAGACAACATAGAAGCTTACTCTCTTTGTTTATAACAATTGAATTTGTGATAAACAGTAGAAAAAAAATCTTTTCAGCATATTTGAGTTTTTTTTCCTTCAATAAGAATAATGTTACGAACCATGGGAAATATCTAGAGAGCTTTTTTTTTGTTAATAACATTTGGATTTGTTATAAACAATAAAAAGTGGGATCTATGCGATATATTTGAGTTCGTCCAACACGAAATGGTTTTTTTACTAGAAGGAGTTAAAAACTGTGTAAAATGTCTAGGAACCTATTCCTTTTTGTTAATAACAATTGAATTTGTTATAAACAATGGAAAATGGGATTTATTCAGCATATTTGAGTATAGGTGAGGAACGTACGTTGACATACACATGTACATAGTGAAATACTATAGTATGTACAGATACATATGTATATTTGTATAGTCAGATAATCCTAAAATTGCAAGAAAACATCCGCAACAATGTATACGATTATATTCAAATTTCTAACGTTGAATGGTTATTGAATTGAGGTGATGTTTTGTTCTGAATTAGGTTCTGAATTAAGCGATCTGGAAGATATCATTGAGACGTCTGCAGAAGATATGTCTAGATTGGGTTACCTTATAGATATCATTTTTTGGATATCTAGTAGATATCTGTGAAAAGATATCTGCTAGATGACTTTCAGATACTGGTGCTATATGGGTTTATACATATCTTTTCGCTTGGATGAATATATATATATATATATATGACAAATACATTTATATATGCAAGTGAAAAAAATTGGACTTACCAATTAGAATTTCCAGAAGTAGTAGTGTTATTCTGATTCGTTCTTCTATTTTTAACTCGTCTCTCTCTATTATAGCTTTCGTTACTATCACCTTTATCACTCTTATTCATTTCGTCCTTTTTATTTTCTATCTGCTGACACTCTTCCTCCACATCCATTTCATCATAGGGATTTATTAATTTCTCGTATTCGTCCATATTCACTTCTGCTCCTTCGTCTAATTTTTTTATTAGCTCTTGCGTATATTCTCTTTCTTCTTTTTTCTTTTTTTCCATTTCTTCTTTTCGTTTTAAAAGATACTTTAAATATTTCAGATTATCATCTTTAGTCCAGTAAGGTTACAAATAAAAATAGGGGTAATAGAAAATCTAACCTCCACTCGTAAAACACAGTTATTCTAATGTAAAATTGCACGAGGGTTCTGAAAAAATTATTCGCAAGCATAAAAAGTATACACGTGTTTGTGTTTTTTTATTATAAATAGGTTTTGCCAGCTCGAACCCGTACATTTTCGTTCATAACTTTTTAACGATGCAGAAATTGACTATATTTTATAGGAAGCAAATTTTAAACCATACATATGCATATGTATACTCTTTTTCAAGCTAAAAATGGCCTTGGTGTGTGTTATTGTTGAGCTCTGACTACACTCTTCGAGGGTTTACCGACTGCGGTAGGAATTGTTTGAGCATAGAATTTTCAATCTATAATTTGTTAAATCGATGCTATATCGAAAGAAAATAATAAAATAATTCATTACGGGCTTGATATAATGTTTAACGACGTAATTATCAATATTTTATAGTATTTTTTTCGATATAGCGTAGACTTAACAAATTTATAGATTGAAAACTATGTACTCAAAAAATTCTTCCCACAGTCGATAGACCTCTGGACAGAATAGTCAGAGCTCAATAGATAAGACATTAGAAACTCAACTTAAATACCAGAAGTGCAGTGTAGAGGAATTGTTAATTTATTTCAAAATGTCAAACAAAAAAGTAGGTGATGAATAAATGATTATCAATAAAGAATATTTATTTTATGTACATACTCAGCGACAATAAATCTGTAAAAAACATAATAATCCTTCAACTCATTCGTAGGAAACTTTTGTAAACAAAGAAGATAACGGTCAGAAAGAAGTCAAAGGGCCTGTTGAATTGAAAAAAAAAGAGGAGGAGAAAATCTCAAAAAAAGGAATAATCAGTTTGTATTTACGTCTGTTCTTACATTCATCAGATCATTTTCATTTTTTTTCCCACTGTTTTTAGATATTATAAGTTGAAAGCATACAAGGAGCAGCAATTGAAAAAAATTGGGTTCCAAGAGCTCTTATTATTATTAGGACAATATGTAGTTGAAAAAAAATTAATGATATTTAAATCATTAGAATAAAAATTTATTTCTGTTATTTACTTATTATAGTTTTCTATTTATTTACTTTTTCTTAAATAAATACTATCTCATGAATATAAAAATTAAATATTTATTCTATATCGTTGATGATATTTTCTTACATACATATACATGTTGATAATATGCACTGATAAAAAAGCTGAAGTGTATTTTTTTAATCAAGCGTCTAAATATTCAATTCATGCAACCGCGGTAATTTATAAAATTTAATTGATGCTAAAGGTATCGTTCATTCCCTAATTCCCATGATTTTCGCTTTTAAGGCTAGGCTGAAGTTAGAAAATTTCCTTATGTTGATTTTACGCCCTCGCGTTGTGCGGAAGAAGGCCGAAGCTCGATAGCAATTGAAATTGAGCAGGTAACAGGGAAATCGTTTGAAAAATGATAATTTACAGAGATGTATGTAAAAAAAGGAGCCTTAGGGCACCAAAAAATTCTAAAATTTCCAAATCATCTGTTCTGAGCAAGACAGAGCACAGAATATATCTATCTATATTTGTCTTATTTGTCACAGAGACGACTGCGAGTCGGACGGTTGGCAAGCAAGCTCAGCCCCCACTCTCTCTTCCTAGCCTGTTGTTCACTTTTAAATGTGATAAGCTTATATCGACATAAAAGTAAACAACAGAAATAAAAAATACGCTGACTCTGTTGAGCTAAGCGCTTGACTTTTATTTTCCCGAACGGTGTTCAACTCCAATTACGGCCAGATTTTTTTTATTTAAATTGCATGTAATTGCAATTTCATCATGCCGAAATCAGTTTCAAATAGCAATTTTAATTTTTATGTGAAACCATTATTTAGTTAATTGATGACTAATGAGAAAATATTTGAATAGAACCATAAGCCCTTTTATTTTTTTGTACAGCTACATTGGTAGTAGCCTTTTTTTCACTACTTATTAATGACAAAAAAAAGTTTAAACAACCCACGGCGAGTTCCGGCATTTCGCTGGCAAGCTCTATCCCCACTCTCCGTACCCAAGCCTGGGACTTATGATTAATAAATGTGAATGAATTATCAGTGGTCAGAGCGCTAGATTTTTATTTTGCGGCCATTTTTTTTTTTTTTTTTTCCTTAGTAAAACTGCATATTATTGCGATCTGTGAATATTAGAATGAATAATAATTTCTATGTAACACAGGCATGATAAACGTAACTCATCATGCCCGTAAAAAGGGACACAAGTTGCCAATTATTCACTGGTGAAATAAAGTCAGACCTAAGTAGTATTTAAATTCCTGGTAATTTAAGTACGCGAAAACGCAATCATGATTAATTGCAGATAAATACCAAATATATTTTTAAGTTTTTAGAACAAATAATGACGGATTAAGTAAATCGTTGGACAACTCTATGGGGTTATGTAATTTTGTTTGTATACAAAAACTGTACAGGAGCCTTTTTTACTGTGTCGCTAATTGGGTACTTAGATATCTCTCTACGGCTAGAATAAGTTATGCTTATCATAACCTTTTTTATGTAAGGTTCCGTGTGCACCACGGGACCTAACCTATTATCACCTCGGACACGATGACGTCAGCACGAGTCGTGCGGGTACGCACTCGCCTACGGCTTATGCGCATGCGCCGCACGCGTTGACTAACGTCACTGGCCCGAGACAATAATAGGGTACTTAGGTCCCTTGATACACAATGTACTAATATTTACAATTTTCTTTTCTCTTTTCTTTTAATTATCATCGGAAATTAGCATAGCATAGATCGAGGGGGATTTAATTAATAATCTGTTTTTAAAAAAATGTTTTTTCAAGCTTAGTTTAATCGACACAGTTCTCAGCGCTAAATCAATTAAACTATACAGAAGAAGCCATTTTTTCAGAAACAAAATATTGATTAAACTCCTTTATTATTTATTTTTATATTTGCAGATCGCATGAATATGTAGTTTTTTCGAAAAAAAAAGAAAAAAAAATTGGCCGCGACTGGGATTGAACTCCGCTTGGCAAAATAAAAGTCTGGTGCTCTAACCACCGAGCTAGCATACTACTACTTATATTATTCACATTCATTAGTGACAAGTTGCTGGCATAGGTACGGCGAGTGCGAATACAGCTTGCTGGCGGAGTGCTGGAGCTCTTGGTAAATAGTTTTTAACTGCTTCTAAATATACTATTGAAACGAATGCTACACTCATGTAGGTACTGAAAAAAAACTATCATCACACTATTTTAACTTTTTCTTTCCTTTTCATTATTTATAGAAGAAATCGTAGAAAAAAAAATTGAATTTGATTTTGTTAACTGATTTTGGCATGCTGAAATTACAATTGCATGCCATATTAATGAAAAAAAAATTTTGCTATGACTGGCATCGAAACCTGAACCGCCAAATGAAAGTCTAGCGTGCTGACCACAGAGCCAGCATATTTACGATTAAAATATTTACACTTATTAGTTTTAAGCTACGGACTCGGGTATAGAGAGTGGGGATGCAGCTTGCCCGTGATGTGCCGGAGTTTTCCTCAGATTCATGCCTGACAGAAATAATAATGATGGATAAATATGTGTATTTTATTAAGTATTATTATTTTCATTTATATTTGCTGTGATAGTCACCAAAGTGTAGGACTTTGTAATGTGACACACTACATGTACATCACATACATGTTTACCCGTACATACACATACACATATACCTGTCAAAATGCAGGGCACGATCAGTTCTTCATACGGATTGAGCATTTTTTAAATATAGATGACAGGGGCCAACAGATAGCATGATGCTGCGATCTATTAAATACTTATGAACTAAATTCCGACGAAGACCCTATAAAATCGTATGTTTTTGATTCCTTCGTAATTATCTAATTATATCGCTTGAAATATATTTTTTTAGGTACAAGAACGGTGCAAGAATTGCGGAAACTAAGTTTGATGAGCACGAATTGGAAAAAAAGGACTTATTCATGATTCCTTTTTATAACCTTGTAATATTTCCTACAAAAAGTAAGAGGGAGAGTACAGGGTAAAGCAAGAGGAACATTAGCAGGGTCGGAAATTCAAAGTAATGATTCTCTATGTAAGTATCTTAGTGACATCTACATGCCAGCACAAAATCTATACATGTTACACGGTGAGTTAGTCAGAATACATCAAAAAGAAAATGGAGGTATGGTATCATACACGAATCGCGTTAAAGAGTTAAGTGAAAGAATTATTGAAGCAACTGATACCAGTCAAATGACAGTGGAAGCTCGAGTGTCGAAAACGAACGAAATTCAAGCAGAAGGAGTTAAACGTCAGTGGATTAAAACCAGAGTATGAGTTAAAAGCACCTAAAGATAAAGATTTGGTTAACACGATTCAAGATTTGATTCAGTTAGAAAAAGAAATTAAGCTGAGAAAGGAATTGCAAAGTAAGCCGACAGCAATAACAAAGAGTGGTTATAAAGAAAGGCGTAGCGCAGTACATACAGTGACAACTGAATCAATAAAATGTGAATTCTGTGAAAAGACAGGACATACAGCAAATAAATGTTACAAAAAGATTAATCAAGAACGAAGAGAGAAGTATATGAAGACAGTAGAATGTTACTTTTGTAATAAAATTGGTCATTTTGCGAGGGATTGTTACAAAAGAAAAAATGAAGAAGGCAAAAAACCAAAAGAAGCAAATCAGGAAAACGAGCAATCCCCCTCGCAGACCGGCGCTCCACAAGAGACAGGGGAGGTGATGCGCCCAGTGCATCCTGTGCATGAGGTGACAAAGACTACCAATCATTAACAACTCAACGAGGAAACTCCTGCGGAGACAGAGTACACTTTGTGGGAACAGTGCAAATAAGTCATTACAAGATATCCCCAGCAATAAAAATTGGAATTCCAGAATTCATAAAACCAGTAGACCTAATGGTCGATACTGGATGTGAATTAAATCTGATTAAAGCAAGTAATATAAAAGGAAGTACGTTAGTAAATCGTAAGAAAGTTTTAAGAGTACGGGGATTAGTTCAGAATGTGTGATGACATTAGGGGAAATACAATAAAAATTAAGAGGATTTCCCATCCAATTTCATATAGTACCAAGAGACTTTTCCATAATGAGAGATGGAATTTTAGGATCAAACTTTTTGAAAGAAAATCGCATTGACATATTATACTCAGCTGCATGTTTAAGATGGAATGGAGGAAGTATGCCGTTCTTTAAACCAGAAACAATTCAAGTATCAGCAAGAACGCAGCAAGGATTTGTCGTGAATGTAATCAATGCTAAAACAAAATTTGGTTATATACCACGGGTAGAATTACGCCCAGGAGCGTATTTAGGAGAAACCTTAGTGGCAGTATGCGACGAAAGAGCGTTTATGTATATTTTTAATGTTCTAGATGAGGACTTAGAAGTGGTGGTTCTCATCGTGAATGTCACAGTAGTTGATATCTATGACCCTCCCAAGGATATTGATTATGCAAATGTAGCAGTTATCAAAAGGATCGAATCAGGCAGAGTCGAACAAATTTTACGCATGAAGCTAGAGGACTTAAATGAGGAAGAATTAGAAAGTATTAAACAGCATATAAGGGAGAGTCCCGATCAATATCATCTCCCTGGAGACAAACTAGGCTATACGCATGTCTTGCAACATCGAATACATATGACGGATGATGTAGCAATTAACACCAAACAATATTGATATCCACCAGAATCAAAAAATGAAATAAATAGACAGGTACAAGATTTGATACACAATGAGCTAATACATCCTTCTCATTCACCTTATAATACGCTTTTATGGATTGTACCGAAAAGGCCAGATATGAATGAAAATAAACGTTGGCATATGGTGCTAGACTTCAGGGCATTAAATGAGAAGACAATTAATGATGCATTTCCATTACCGCAGATTAGTGATACATTTGACCGAGTAGGAAGAGCACAATATTTTTCAACTTTTGATTTAGCTTCAGGCTTCCATCAAATTGAATTACATGAAGAAGATCGACACAAAACTGCATTTTTACCAGCTCTGGGTCACTATGAAATTTTAAGAATGCCATTTGGCTTATGCACAGCCACAGCGACTTTTCAGAGACTGATGAATAGAGTACTAACAGGATTAATCGGTATTGTAGCTACTGTATACGTTGATGACATAATTGTGTTTGCAAAGACCCTTGATGAACATCAAGTTAAGTTGAGAAGGTTGATGGAAAGACTTAGCGAAGCAAATTTAAGATTACAACCCGAGAAATGTGAATGATTGAAGAAAGAAGTGTGTTACTTGGAACACATATTGAGTGAACATGGGGTAAAACCAAATTCACAAAAGGTTGAAGCAGTAGAAAAATTTCCTACACCTAAAATAGTTAAAAATATTCGACGATTTCTAGGACTAGCAGAATATTATAGAAGATTCATTTACAAGTTTTCTCAGATATCAAAACCATTGATTACTTTAACGAAAAATGGAGTCAAATTTGAATGGGGTGATGAGCAAGAAAAAGCGTTTAGTGCTTTCAAAGAAGCACTATGTACAGCACCTGTATTACAATATCCAGATATGTCTTAACCATTTATAATGACAACTGATACTTCTGGCATAGCAATAGCAGGAATTTTAAGTCGAGGTTCATTGGGGAAAGATAGACCTATAGCGTATACCTCTAGAATACTGAAAGATGCTGAGAAAAAGAATAGTACGTATGACAAAGAAGCTTTAGCAATTTTACATTCAGTGCAACAATTTCGACCATACTTGTATGGAAGAAAGTTTATGATTGTTACAGATCACAAACCTCTAGTTTGGATGCAGAGTTCAAGAGATCCAACATCTCGATTGACCAGATGGAGATTAAAATTAGAAGAATATCAATTTGACGTAGTATACAAAGCGGGAAAAACTAATATTAATGCTAATGCATTGTCACGGAATCCACCTGAAGAAACTCCAGAAGCTAGTGTTGCCAAGGCGCCCAGCAGTGACAAAAATCAGGCAAAAGAGAATAATCAAGTGAGTAATGTTCTAGTCATCACACGCTCACAAAGCAAGAGAGATGCAGAGAGAACAAAAGCGATATTCGAAAAGACGAATCAGTTAACAATAGAAGAAGTACCAGCTGAAGTATGTCGAGCAAGTGGCAGTACAGCTTAACCTCATACCGATGAACCAGTGTCAAGTCGAGTGAAAAGTTGGAGGAAAAATAAAAAGGTAAAATTGTCGAAAGAGATTAAGAAAATAAAGGAAAATCCACCACAAGTTAACTCTGATAGTTAGAATGAATCTGAAGATTTTGATGATAAAAAAGATGAAGATTTTTGTCTAGAGAAAAGGCATAATTTAAAATTTCCGAGGAAAAAGGGAGTAGTTGCTAAAGAGCAAAATGGATCTGATGGAGATTGTAGTAGAGATAATGCTCCTGATAAAAAATTTGTTGCTGGAGCGCAACATGAATCAAGTGACTCTGAGGATTTTCGGCTAAAGAAAAGGCATGAGTCAAAATTTCCCAAAAAAAAGGGAGTAGTTGCTGAAGAGCAAAATGAATCCAGTAAAGGTTCTAGTGGAGATGATGGTCCTGATAAAAATGTTGTTGCAGAAAAGCAACTTGAAGACACAGATGTTGAAAGAAATGAAGAAATAAATAATGATTTAGAAGAAATACTTAGTAACGAAGGGAGTGATAATGGAGAAAAAATTGACTCAAGCGATGAAGATGAAGAAATAGATTTTAAAGCTGCCTGATCAGGGAAAGAGCGAACAGTCATTGAAACAAGAGATCAAATCTTTATGTGCAAAGCGAATTATTTGTATTTTATTAATGAAAGGGGAGAGCCTATGATGAAGGCTCAAAACGGCTAGCAGAGGAATCACTACTCCCTAAATATGGTAAAAATGAACCAGGAAAAATAAGAGTAAAAAAAATTGGAAAACGAACACACGTTGCATTGGTCATAGCAACAAGTGAGAGATCAATGAAATAGATAAAAGATAAGTTAAATCAAATCCTTAAGAAATTAAAGCTGCATATACTTGCAATAGCTAAAACTGAAAAGATTAATGGTAATAGCTGGTCAAAAGTTCACAAACGAAAAAAAGGGAGTCTAATCGATACAAAGACCAAACTATGTATATGTTTAGGAAAGGTGAAGTATGTTCCTAGAGGGAAGAGAGAAGTAATAATGAGGGAGACGCACGCTTCGTCAATAGGGAGACACAAAGGACTCACAAAAACGTATAAAAGAATTAGACTAAGATATTATTGGGAAAAGATAAAAGACGACATGCGTAATTTTATAGAAAATTGTTTATCGTGTCAAATACATAAATTAAAACGTAAAAAGTGTAGACAACCAATGAGAATTACCGATACCCCTCAGGGATAAAATAGCAATGGATATAGTAGGACCATTACCAAGGTCTAGAAGTGGGAGTACTCATAGATACAGTACAAGATCAATTAAGTAAATTATTGATCGCAATACTATTGCAAAGAACTACGTCAGATGATGTTTCCTCTGCTCTAATGAAAAGAGTAATATGTGTATATGAGGCACCTAAAGCTATATTGACTGACCAAAAAGCAAATTTAACGAGTCGGGTAATAAAAAAATTAGCAGAAATGTTCGGAATTACACGATATAGAACAACAGCGTTTCACCCGCAATCAAATGGTTCAATAGAGAGATCACGTCATACACATGACAAAAGGAGAAATAAAATTCAGTATAAAGTAAATGAATACATATTCCTACAGAAGGGGAAGAAAATGGAAAAGCTAGATTCAGCTTATGAGGGACCGTATAAAATAATTGCAATAAAGCCAGACGGTAATGTAAAAATAATATAGCATGGCAAACCTAAAATAGTTCACCCAAATAGAATAGTTTACGCATCAGTAAGCAATGATGATGAAGATTAAGAAAATTTTGTATTCTTTTGTTGTAGAATGAAAACAAATACTGATATGGTAGTACATATAACAAGTTTCTATGGAATGAAAGGAAATCCAATAATGGAAGAAGCGGCAATAATATCAGTAGATGAAACGATGATCGAGCGTTGAATTACAGTATCACTATATAGATTTTACGCATTAGAACCCGAAGAAAGGGACATGTGTTTATTAAAGGAAACATTGATGGGATTAAAATGGAGCAATCTAGGATTAGAATGTAATGTATTGTATGAAAAATGAAATACAATATTAAAAGAAGCTGAAAAAATATATGTGAAAGATGAGGAAGTGGTGGAATGCATAAAATATTACACGCGAATAAATACAGTAATTTTGCCCTACGCAGTGGAATACAAATTAGGAACCAAGTGTGCACATCATGCTATAGCATCATTTCAACCTATACTCAAAGAAGTTAAAGAGACAAAGTATGTAGAAATGGAATCAACTTCAATACCTACAGCAGTCAAATTGTCAAGAAGAGCAAGTGAAAAGAGCGAGAGGGAAGAAAAATCAAAAGTAAGAAAACCAAGATTTTTAGGGACTAAAACCTTGCTCACCTAGTTATTCTTTACCATGATAATGACAACGGAAGCGATGGTAGGATATGATTGCACAGCGAAACAAATGAATGTGACAACCTTATCATTAATGGAAATAGAAGAGTGTAATATGACAGTACCAGTCATGAAAATATCACAAGTAAAAATTAGTCTACTACAACACAGTGATTATCAAAAAATCAAAGTAATTCAGTGTAAAATAGTGATTGACAGACATAAAAGACATTGTGGAATGCATTCACATAATTCCGTAGTGGGCAATGGAGATTTTCAATATATGAGAGAAGTAGGAAGTGAAGAATGCGGAAGAATGCACTTGACGCGAAGTTTACATATTAGCCACTCCGTGTTTCTAGTGGGAATACCAATAAACGAAACTTACACGAGTAGTGTCACTTTTGCAGAAAAAATAGATGCAAGTGGACATTGCACAGGAACATGTTATTCAGATCAATATGGAGTTTGGTCGGAAGTAGTCGTATCAGGATGGGTTGTGGTGGAATTGAATGATTATTATGCAGATGTAAATCTAGAAACAAATATAGTTAAGTTAAGATCGGGATTAACCTGCAAACTAACTGATACTACCTGTGTGGATAAAGAAGAAGGACCAACATTTAGGAGTGCTATACCAGGAGGGAGATGTCATGAAAATCGATAGGATACATTATATCAAGAGATAGCAGAGAAAGCGGAGGGAATAAATGATGGAATACAAGAAACTGTCTATACAGTTACAACCGATGAATATATGCATTTGCCTTACTGAAGAAAGGACATCATATAATTTATGGATACAAATTAATAAGGACAGAACATTCAAAATTATTTATAGTTGAAGAGATGGAGGGAATGACCATCATACCAAAACCATTATTACCAACCAATATGGATATCTACTATTATATGAATTCAAAATTTGTTTCTGTCGAAAGGCATTTAGAAAAACAAATGACAAACTTGTATCGTAATCTTCTGAAACAAAAATGCGAGTTAGAATCAAAAGTATTAAGAAATCAACTGACATTAGCCACCTCTGCGCCAGATCGATTTGCATATTTATTAATGAAACAACCAGGATATATAACAGAAGTAGCAGAAGAAGTAGTACATATAATTTAATGTGTTGGAGTAGAGGTACAATATAGAAAAACGGAAAACTTTTATCAACAATTACCAGTTAAAAGAGGGAAATAGAAGTAGATGAAGGATTATTTCTCACACCGAGAACTAGAATGATAGTTCCGATGCAGGACATGAAGCATGGAAAAAGTTGTTACGGGATAAATGGCGCAAGTTATGCCTACAATAATTAAAATATCAACCAAGTTGGGACGAGTATTATCATACTGAGGAATAGAGAAAAAATATAATAAATAAACTTAACTTGCAAGTAACAGACAGAGAAAACTATGAAGCAATAAATGAAACAAATACAGGCAAAGAAAAATTAAACCAATGGCAAATATATTTACATTATTTTACACATCAGTTTGATAATATCAGAACGCGAAAGAAACGAGAAAGAACAATAGCAAAGTTTAATTTAGTGATCAGTGACAAAATAACTGAAAATGGAACTTTATAAACGAACTTATGTGACAGATGTGAATTAACGTAAATCTTGCTTTGAGGTGAAAAAATTGTATACGAGTGAAAATAGGTATTTAACGACTATAAAAATAAACATATGGTGAATATAACGATGTAAAAATGTTAAAGCTAACTGATAATTTATTCTACAAACGTACAGACCGACAAAAGACGCAAAATACAAAAGTAGCCGATGTACGCATCAGGAGAGGAAGGAGCTGGACCTCATCATAGAACTTACAGCTGCATCGCAAACCATTGACGCCGAAGTCACCGAACGTACAGTTGAAAATCAACTCTTGGCGAAGACGGAAGTAATTCAAAAAAAGCTACTGCAGTGTACAAACTCAAATATAACAGAGCAATAAGGATACTATCAAGATAGTTAACCAACACGACAATTATATAGGAAGCCGTTTTTCCACTCAATCATTGAGCACAACCGAGAAATAATAAGTGAAAAATAAAAAAATATATATACAAAAATGGAAACACGAGCAGATCAACTCAATATTAATATTTGCTGTCAAGAATGTGAAACGCTATGTTGTCAATGGAGCAAGCTACTACAACGTTGTCTGAATAATAGAGAAACGCTACCATAAATACAAGTAACCGCACGGATAAAGTCACATTGCAAGATATGGATGTTGAAATATAAAGTTGACGCATTACAAAAGGAAGTTAAGGGATACACACTACATGATGCGTTACGAGAAGTGGCGAAAGAGATTTTTGATGCAAGACAAGAAGATATGAGTAGACCTACTACGAAAGCAACGACACCGGTGGCTATTACAGGTAGTGATACGCCAACATCTAAACCGGTGGCACCCAAGAAAATAAGCAAATGGCTAAATCCAATTGGTTATTCAAAAGAACTGGCAGATGAAAAAAGAAATACCAATGCCAATATATTCAGAGGCAGAAGAGACTGTAGATGGACGATTCAGAGTATTATGCTCAATCCACGGTCTACAACGTAAAGGAATAGCAACCAGTAAGAAACAAGCGAAGAAGAACGCAGCATACCGAATGTTAGATACAGTAGTAGGAATACCTAAACTGGGAACAGGTACAGAAAATGAAGACTCCGATGATTCAGAATAAGAACATTCATTGTGCGAATTATTTAATGGATTGATATCATGTCAACAAAGTATTGTGTGTATCAAATATAAAAGACTAAGTGTGAGAGCAAAAAAAACAAAAATATAAAAAAATTGTGTGAAGTAATGCATATCATAGATATAAGTTTTCTTTATAAAACTTTTCTGAGATATTTTGTGAAGCATGATCATAACTTGAGTGACTCCAATGCGTGTGAAGAGAGAGTTGAAAGGACTTAGTAGAGACTCCAAGGTGCAATACAGTAGTACTAACAAGAAAATTGGTGCTAACGGAGGTGCAATTTTGTAATACTTATAAATGCAATAGTCTAAAAATAGTAATGACATATTTTTTTTAGAATGTATTTTTGTAAACTTCCAACTCGCATAGTGACCATTGAGGCCTCTATGCTTCGTCTTAAGCGGGAAGATATGTTATAATGTGAAATTTTTCTTCTTGCAAGATTCCAATGATGAAAAATTTCACTGTTGTGATGTAAAGCAATAATTATTTGTAACATAGAAGACGATCAATGATGGTCCACACATGCGTAAGGACATTATTGAGTCGTACGTGACAAAATAAAGGAATCTATTAGGTGTGTGCGCAACCAACACACATGAACCAATATTAAGACAAAAAACAGGAGACCTGGCCCTTGCCAATCTCTTTGCAGAAATTATATCGATCTTTTTTTTAGCGAACAGTGACCATGGGCGAGTCGGAAGATTCTAGAAGATTCGCGCATGTTCCCCATAGGAATTTTCTCCTATAAAAACCCGTGCAAAATCTGCACGGGGTGTAGTCTTGAACCATCTATAGCGAGTTACTATACTCGTTGAGCATCAGAAATTCCAGTCTACCTAAAAGCTTTCTTCGGTGATACTTCTGAAAACATATCTATATATATTCGAAATTTTACATATTTGTAACCAGCATTGGAAACTATGATCAAAAACCATTATAATAAAAAAAAAAAGCAATAAAAGTATTTATTTGGTGTCAGCAAAGAAATCAGCGTAAGTAATTTATTTATTATTATTTATTCCACAATCATGACTTGCTCGATATTAATGTAGTCCTGTTCATTGTATTAATATTGGCCTTATTTGTGTCTAAAACAAATCAATAATCACCAACGAAAGCGAGGTCTCCGCTCCCATGAAAGTAAGTAAAGTTCTTTTACTGTACTTAAACTGAGAGAACGCTATCCAGTTACGAGACGTAACATATTACAGTAATGTAACATGGAAGTAACATGAATGTTACTGTTTCCTACTGAGCAATGTAACAATGTAACATAACTTTGTGATATTAAAGTGACATACTAGTTACATTGTATTAAAAAAAGTTTTTTAGTTATTGATGTTACTAACATAATTGAATTATACTTGTCTTATTACATTCCTTTACCTTTTAAGTAGAATTTAATTTTTTATTGTAAATAGATTTTTTTTATACAGGGAGATTCGATCCTACGACCGCTAGCACGCATACGACTTAAACCTACGCCTTAACCCTCTCGGCCATCCTAACACTGGGTATCCAAACAAGAATATAGGTCTAGATATCTGAATATTCTTATTGAATCCAATAATTTCGATAACAGAACGAGTAATCATGTTATTTATTAATATATTTTTAGGTAATTTAAGAAAAAACAAGAAAAAAAAAAACGATACGATAGCATACTTGTAACAACGTTATGTGGCATGAATGTTCCGCTTATGTAATATAAGATATGTATTGCAAATATTTAATCATGTTAAGTAACTGGAATAATATATAAGCAACATCGCTAAGTTATGTAGCAAAATATTGTCATCCTCATATGGCCAACTACCCCGGACTTACCGTATAACATAAATGTAACGTAAGTTACATGACACTGATGTGACTTCATTTTCTTGATACTATGTTACACTGAGGTAATGGCTGCGACAGAACATAAACATAACATAGATATGTACCGCAAACAACTATCACATTTTGTAACATGTACATTACTTGAGTGTCATAGATGCAACATAACATGTTAATAACTAAGTTACAGAACATTAATGTTACATTTATGTAACTTTAGTTACACATTAAAATTTTTATGTAACATATTTATAACAGCAGTTATACTGCTCTCATGTTACAATGCTATATCGATGTTATGTTTCAGGAAGATAACAGTTGCAATATTATTTTGTTACATTCATCATACATTGCAACAACATTACATACATGTAACAAAGTGTTATGTCACACGTTACATTCTGTTACTTCAATGTAACATTGCTGCAATATTTAGTGTTTACTGGGGAGTAGAAGACCGTAGTGAAAATTGTTATAATGATGGAATGTCTTGTAGTGTATACTATAGATATCACTATATTTTTTTTTCTACACGGAAATAAAGTCCCACAAAACCATTTATCCAATTTCATTTACTAGCATGTCATGTGCGCGCTTTTTCGTTTATGGCAGTAATTATAATAGATATATTGTCATGCCATTTCGTGTAAGAAATTATGATTTATGCCTTTTAAATGATTTAATCGAAAAAATTTTAATAAAATGTTACGTAAAAGATATAAAACCAAAATTTATCAAAATTCCTGGTACTATTATATAAAATTCATTTTACATAATTCTTGACATACATAATTTTTTATAACGTGTTAATTTTTTTCATTTTCTATATAAACTTTTAATCTTTTTTATGAACAAACTACTGAAATGCAACATACAGTTGATCGTAAGAAAATACATCTTCCGTAAGTTCAAGAAATTGAGACTTTTAATTAACATGACCACGGTATTCCATCGCAATCAAAGTTTATAAGAAGTAAAATTCGGTGCATCGAGAGTATTTGAAGATTCTGGTATTATAACATCGTTAATATCATCATTATCACTGTATTCTGAGCTGTCAATCCTAATACATTGTTTTTCACCAATTGAATCTAACAATTGTACGATTTTTTGATAGACTCGGTTAACATTAACATTTCTAGCAGATAAAATAGCGAATTGTGATAACTCATCAAAATTTGTCTCATCAATGGACTATCCGCACAAAACAGATATCTTTAGATATTTGTAAAAATCGGTGCCGAGCCCGCATTCAAGTGATTTTTAGATACTTGAATTTTATTTTGTTAAATAGAAAAAGTTTCTATAATCATTTCCTTGCACCAAGCTTTTTTCATTGATATTGTAAAATTTATAAAGTGTCAATGATATTACTAAATTAAATTTCAAAAACTTCCCAAAATTTTATTTATTTCTACAAAAAAAAACCAATATTTTCCTATGGATAATGAAAATTGATAAAAAATACACCATTTTTTCATAATTGTATATAAAATACAGGGAAAATATAGAATTTTTTTTATCTTCTAATTCGTTAATAATTGGTAAAAATTTAGTTGTCTCTTTATTAGTCGTTCTCCAATAATTGAGATTATTTACTTATTTCCAAACGGAAAGTCCCACGGCTTGGCTGAATTTTTAAGCCAAATCTTCATGGAAACTAGGACTAATTTCATCCATCTACACGTAACAAAAGTTTATAACAAATTTAATTCTTTATAACCAACAAAGAGTCAATAATTTTCTCATTTCATCCTAAAAAAACTTATTCTATCTATAATGCCGACAAAAATCTCTAAAAACTAAAGTTTTATACACAGGACACATTTTTAATTATTTACAACAAGTTTATTATGTTATAAACAGAAATGACCAATTATTGATTGTTCGAACAACCAGTAGTTCGCCTATTTGTTCATCAAGAACTTTTTTTTATCAATAATGCCTAGAATAATCTATAAAAAAAAGCCCTGTGCGAACACGATGAACTTCCCATTATTAATTGATTATAACAAATGCACATTCCTACAAACAACACGTAACTGTTAAAGGTCATTGGTTGTGAACAGTCATGTTTAGTCAATATCGACTTAATTCATTTTTAAATGGAAGTATTATTGTTTGGATTAAAACTTTTGTAAATAGTTCATCACTTTGTTCATTGATTAATTATTTCGTAAAAAAAAACGATTCGACCAAATTTTTTTTAGAGCTTTCTTATAATAATATCTTTTGGAAAAATTTTGGTTGGAGTCGACATCTCAATCCGTTCTTGAGATATCAAAAACGAAAAAAATGCCGACATACGTACGTTTGAACACTCACACACATCATTTTCAAAATTGGTCAGTATGCTTGCAAATATCTTGAAACGTGAAAATATGATGGAAATTAAAATTTTACCAATCAACCCGATTACAATAACTTCCTAATGGAAAGTTAAAAATTATTTCTAATATACAGGAAATATGTTTCTTCATTTATAACGAATTTATTTTGTTACAATTAGTGAACAATTAATAGTTCTACTATTTGATCATCAACAGCTTTATTTTAGTGATAATGATCAGAAAAATCCATAGAAATTGATGTGCAATACACACAGAACACTTTTTTCATTATTTATAATAAATTCAATTCCTTATAATCATAAATTCATCGAATTTATTCTTTGGATGTAACTACTAAACATTTGAGGATATAGCGTAACATATTATCAATAGTCAATTTTTCAAACTGATTTTATACATACACCGAAAAAAGAATTCATTCATAGTTACCATGTTATGTTCATAGTTAAAATTCTATATTAACTATTAGTAAATCTTACCTTAATTAAACATTATTTTTATCCGGTGTGGATGGAATATGCTAAGCGCATGAGAAAACCCGAGTCGAAAAATAAGATCTGAATTCGACTTGAAAAAAAGGCCAATGTAAGTCAAAAAATGGAATGTGAATGTAAAGAGTGTCTAAAAAAGTCAATGTAAATAAAGGGACTGAAAACGAGAGAATCATTTTCATCATTTGTATGAAATCTTCGTTTCTTTTTCATAAAAAAAAAAAATTATTATAGATCCTAAAACATTTTATTGTTAATATAATAATGACTTTTTAATTTTTAATTGAGCCTGAACTTGAAAAATTTAATTTAGGCTGGTCTACGGTGCATGCATCAAATCCACATTTTTGAAAACGAAATTATAGAGTGCGTTTGGCAGAAAAAAGCGTTCGAGAGCGCTGAGTACACGAATGTACAATACATGTGCTTGTTTACATGTATTCTGTGTTTGTGTGCTCAGCGCTCTCGAGCGCTTTTTTCTGCCAAACGCACCCATACTGTACTTAAATGAAACTGTAGTTGTATTATGCATTAATTACATGCATATCAGGCTTTATAAAAATCACGTGATTTTTAAAGCCAATCAAATTACTCAGATTATAATTAATATAGCTACCGATATGGCGTTTCTTACTTTCAACATGGCGTTTTTTAAATCAATATGGACGCTCATATCCTTTTATATATACGATTAACTTCCCATAATGCAGTTATTGAAATTAGGTCGATTAGTGAAATGTGAATTTTCACTATATCTCTACGTTTCAATATATTTGCAAGAATACTAACCAATTTTCAGAATGATGTGTGTATGTACGTATGTACGGACGTCAGTATTTCTCTCGTTTTCAATATCTCAAAAACGGATCGAGATATCGACTTCAACCAAGATTTTGTCGAAAGATATTGTTATAAAGAAGATCTGGAAGAAGTTTAAACAAATTCAGTCAAGCCATTTGTTTTTTATAACATATAAAAAAAAAAAAATAATAAATAAATGACAAGATTAACTATTTAAAATACTTTTAAGCAAAAGAATAACAATTTTACATGAAAATTAACTCGATATTAACTCAACATTATTGTTCACAACTAAATATGACTTTTAACATATGCAAATTGTCTATAAGCATGTAAATTTGTTATATACAATTAAAAATTGTAATTATCGATTAACTAATGCAAATTTTGCACTGGTTTGAATTCTTTCAACGAGATAATATTGTTGATGATGATGGAATATGACTTTTAACAAATACAAATTGGTTAGAACAATATAAATTTAAACGATATTTTCAAAAAGAGTATAATGGAAAGTTCGTCGTGTGGGCACAAAGTGCGTCCAGACCCATTGTTTCTATGTGTATTTCTGTGTGCATTTTCTGATTTTATTCATAACATTATTTGAGAAATTAACTATCATCAAATTCCAATTGAAATTATTTTATTATCAGTAAAGAAGATGAGTAGCCGAGTGAATCTATGTTTATGTATCACATTATGATATTTCATAAGTTAGATGGATATTTTGATTCTGAAAAAAAAATTGTTTATTTGTTTTTACAATCTAAAAGTACATTATAATATTACATTTTTATTTAGGTCTGAATATCTCATTTCAAGAAGACAATTATACTTTTGTGTCAGATTAAAATCAGCTTTACAGAAATATCAACATATAATCCTGAATTGTCAGCATTGTCAGAATTATTATCAATAAAGTAATGTATTATTAAATGTTTCATGTTCACTCAAACATACATAAATGTATGTGTGTGTACATATTTTTTTATTATCTTATGATGGTTTTAATGAGTATACATAATAAAATATAAAAACCTATAACATCGTATTTTCCCTATTACCTAAATTAACGTAAGACTGACGGCATCTTTCTCTTACGGCAGACTTACGGATGTAGACTAAGTTTGTAATTTATATATGTATTTGCTGTTTTTCTGAAGCAGACAGACGTAAGATTTTCGTCAGAAGTAAATGATGATGCTGCCATCTTTCAGTGTTAATATATCTTCTGGATACCAGATTTTACCGACTGAAAAATAAAGATTTTTCGGGCCCCCGAACGTTTTCTCATGAGCACGACACTTTCGTGTCGAGTGTCATGACCGGTTGTCAGTTGTGTTCGTGTTGTAACTTTTTTACAAGTTTTCTTCATCTATTTTGACTATGAATATTTTTTTTTCATGATAAAAAAAAAGTATTTGATAGCATCAATCCGCTAATCATTCTTATTCTACGTATGGATCGGTACTTTCTCCATATTAAGTGACTGAACGTGAAAACCGTGTTTGTGTATCCCCTAGCATTTTTACTTATATTGTTTTAATTATTTATTATTCATCTTATGTAACTTATGTGAGTTGTACAATAAGTTATTAGCTTTCAAACATGTGTAATTATAGGTTTATTAATTCATTCCTTATTTTTTTATTTACAATTTAATAATTTTTTTGCGATTAGTCCGTTATTCGACCACTACGCGGCGCTAGTTATTAGACCGCAGAATGGTTGAATATTTTAAGATTTCCCTTAATCAATATTTTTTAGTTACAATGTTTATTACAGCTTGTTGAGTGAGACTTTGAATTTGTGATACGAAATTTTAGCAGAAAACCATAATTGAAATGATATTTACTCTTTTATTATTTTTATAGATAATAATTTTTTCAATTTTATAAAAGGATCATATTATTTTTATAAAAGATTAATCCTTATGCCAATTTAGATCTATTCGAATACTTCACAAAATAAAGTATGTACATTATTCTGAATCTATATTCTTATAAAAATATAGGAAATTTTTATTGTTTAAATATAAAAAACAAATCGTGACAGATTTCAGTCAACTGCTATGTAAAACTTCCAATTAAGTTAATAGTAAAGTAAACTTATCGTTTACTTCGAGTCATTTCAGAATAATCTTACTTAAAATCAATTATAATTATAGTTAATAGTACGTTGTTCACCAACGAAGCAAAGTATGATATTCTGACCTGGGTGTAAAATTGACAAACACCCAGGTAAGGATATCTTACTTTGTTCCCGTGGCTAACATATATTTTATCATACCACCGTTTAAAATTAAAGTTTGTTGTCTGTTTTGAGGATAGAAAAATGACGTTCTCTCTCTAAGAGAAAGGCACTACCCATCTGGGCATGCGCACAGATGATTTTTTGTCTTTTCATGTGGAGTAGAATACGTCGTTTTGGGACCTGAAAACGGGGAGCAAACTTTAACTTGGGCGGGGGTATGATAAAAAAGTTTTTTGTATTGCACCCGTTGCTGTATATTAAAAAAAAAATTACATTACGGTTAATAGTCATTTAAACGCTGCTCGTCTGTCAACAAATCCATCAGGGAAAGAATCATTTTCATGATATTTTATACGAAATTTGTTAAAAATCAGATAATACGATTTTATGACTAAGGGAAGAGGGAGTAAAGTGGAACACCAAGAAAAAACGTAAATCTTAAAATAAATCATTATATCATATAAGTTATAAAAATTTTTAATGCATTTATAAATTAAAGAATTGATAAACGAAAAATACAATAGGCATTTATAAACTTATTTTAATGAGTTAGTACATTATTTCGAGGGTTTAACTCTGTCCCCACTTTACCTGCTCTTCCCTTACATATCAGAGTTTATAAATTATAATATTTATTTTTCATTTTCAGGAAAGTCAACTGCTCTATTTTGAAACCATTATTAGAAATACTCAAAATACGAGTATTTTACTTCTGAGCAGTCAGTTGAAAATTTTTTTTATTCGTTATACGAATAATCTGCTTTCGAGCAATCAATTCGATTATATTGATATCATTATACATAAAAAAGAATTTCAATTCAAAAACAGTATAATGTAGATGCTATTAGAAATGGAGAACGTCTATTTGATGAAGGCATCGATTTTTTTACTTTAATATTACATCATCAATTCGGTTATGTTTTTCTAGAAAATTGGAGAACTCAACTATTAGATCTTTTAGAGCTTTTGAATTTAAATTAAAGGCATATTTAAATTTTGCATAATCGAGCTGGTAACTCAGATTTTAATTATCATGCTTCTGATCATTGGGTATGTATATATTATGACACGAATAAAATATATATTTTTGATTCTATAAATAATAAATAACTAACTGAAAAACAAACACAATGTGTCAATAGATTATATCCTTCAATTCCTCTCAATCCTGGGACCAACATTTTTTTTTCTGATGTTCAAAATCAATCAAATGATACTGACTGCGGTGTCTTTGCAATTGCGTTCGTTGTTTCGTTCGCTTACGGTGAGTGGCCAGAAAACTTACAGTATAATCAACAGCATATGCGTCAACATTTATTAAATATCTTTGAAAGCCAAATACTATCAGTTTTTCCAAAATTATTACCTTCTCAACGCAGCAAAAAATTATTTAACAGTAATCAGTGCAAACAGTTGCATGAAAACTCAAAAACTATATCTTTTATTACGAATGAAGAAAAAATCTAAAGGATGGTTGTCAATAACCTAGGTAATTTCCTCTATAAATCACGAAAAATAAAATAATACCACAGAGCCCTATTGCTACATTTTTTCAATACTAGGCTACTAACCCTATACGTTTTGCATAATATATCTTACCTTTCATAAATATTTTTATTTTTATTTATAGTTTGAAACAGCATATTTTGGGAAATTTCTTCAAAAATTGATCGTTTTTGTAGTTTTTACTTTTTTTTCATCCATCAGCGCAATCTTCCAACACTTTATCCTTTACATATATGATTTAACAAACTGTCAACAATAACATATATAAATAAAAAAGCGTTGGTCCGATGCGCTCGTATGTTACATATATGTGTGCGTAAGTGATAACTGCCGATCGTCATTCGTCATGCGTCATTTTCTGTCCGCACAATCACGTCACAACTTATCAAACGCTTTGATAAACAATAACTCGCTACTAAGCGCTAAGATTTTTATTTCATTGTGGTTTATGTGAAGTTTTTTTTGTTCTGTTTTGAAAATAAACTGGATGAAATGAACAAAAATATTTTTTGTGGTTTTTGTTTCAAAAGAACAAAAAAGGCAATTGCGAGGCGTATTCAAAACCCATATGCTATCGAGCATTTAAGAAGTAAAAAAAAACGAATTCGATTCGAGTTCCTTAGTTTGTGCTAGATGTTTTACCGATGCCTATAAAAATGACGAAAAAGTAGTAATGAGACGAAACAGAAGATCATTAAGCGCAGTATACGAAAATCGAAATATTGAGAGTTTGCCGTCAATGAGTGTTAATGAAACAAATATGGATTTGAATACATCATCGTCTAATATTACTAAAAGTGAGTCACGTGTTACTTTAAAAATAAAAAGAACTAGTAATAGTAATTCAAATTGTTTTTTATGCAAGTCGAAGAATAATCTTCACGATGTAACATTAAAGGCACGGTGTCAAGCATTTGTCCAAACAAATATAATGATTCCATCTGGAGCAAGATGTTGTAGAATACATTTAGTCGATGACTTACTAAGTGATGAGGCCTTAAACAGTATTAAAGAATTTTCTGAAAATATTACAATATGTCCTACTGAGTTAGAACAATTATTACAAGAATTAAGAAAAAATAGCAAATAAGGTTTAGACTTTGATAACGATTCATACATGTCAGATAACGATTATTATCAGTTAACAGGAATTACCAAAAAAAATTTCAATACAATTGCAAATTGCATTAAAACTAAAATTCGTTCTACTTCTTCACGTTCTTATAGAACATGTCTCGCTATACTTTTGGTTAAACTCCGTACAGGTCTTTCACACTCAGTATTGTCAGTTCTTTTCAAACTAAAAAAAAGAGTAATTGGAAGAAGTATATATTCTGCTACCAAAGTTCTTATATCAGAATTCGTTCCTTCGCATTTGGGCTTAGATCATATGAGTAGACAAGAATTAATAGAAAAACATACTAGGAGTAGTGCTAAAAAACTATTTGCTAATGACAAAAATGATGTAGCTATCATTATAGCTGATGGAACGTATGTATACATTGAAAAAAGCAGCAATTACTTGTTTCAATGCAGGACATAGAGTATGCATAAACATAGGCCTCTTGTCAAACCCATGATTTTAGTCAGTACGACAGAATATATTTTACAAGTGTTGGGCCCATATTTTACCGATGGCAAGAATAATGATGCTGCTATTTTGAATTCGGCGTTGACATCCTCTGGCTCATCTCTGAGACAATGGCTTCATTTTGACGATATATTAATCGTTGATCGCGGTTTCAGAGATAGCCAGCAACTGCTCGAAGATTTAGGACTAATATCAAAAATGCCTCATTTTTTATGCGATAAAAGCCAACATATAACTGAAGAAGCAAATGAATCAAGGTTGATAACATCTATAAGATGGGTTGTTGAATCAGTTAATGGGTTAATAAAACGATGAAAAGCTTTAGGTCAGGTTATTCCGAACTCTCAGATCCCTCTCATTGGTGATTATGTACGTATTATTTGCACTGTATGTAATGCTTTTCGACCTCCTCGAATCGGAAACAGTCAAGAAGATAAAGTTATTACTAGTAGAATGCTTAATCTAGTAACACAACCTAATCAGTTGAAAAACTTAATCGAATCGGAAAATCGGATAAAACGTCGAGTAGTTTGAACAAAAATAGATGCAAGTATCTTAGAAGATTTTTCTTAATTGACTATGACAGAACTACGTAATATAACTATTGGTGTTTATCAAATAAAATAGGCGAAGAGTTATACAGAAGAGCATTTTAATGATTTAGGACTGTATGAACTATATGTCCATAAAGAAAGGCATGATGTTATCCGTGTTCAATTACAATCGCGACATTCATCTCCAAAAATATATAATGCATGGATTCAATATAATAACTGCTTTTCTCCACTAATTAATGGGTGGTACTGTCAGCGTAAAGTAGGTGCACGAGTGGTGGGCTGTTGTGCACATGTAGCAGCAGTTTTTTGGTATTTAGGATACAATAGGTACATGGAAAAAGAAAAAAGTCAAACGGTCAGTTACAATGACTACATTCTAGACGCCGCTACGTCACAGTGGTCTGATGATAATGATAGCGAAAACTCGAGTTAATTATTTTTACTATTTTTATTATTAACTAGCGATAATCAAACCTGTTTTAGTTCATTACTAACTTAATCACCTTATCAAACTTGACCATTTTTTGTTACAAACATAATAAAATATTTGACTTTATTTGGCTTGTTTCTTTAATATAACTACCCGTAGTTGATAAATATATGAATAAAAATCCAAAACTCTTTAGGGGAAAATATACCGATATTATTGACACCCATCCTTTGCTACAAATAAAATCAAAAATCAAGATAATGCTCCAAATGTCAATACGGAATCTAAAAATAATTTCAAAGTTAAGTACACTTGTAGAAATGAATATATTGATAAAGTGTGTAACAAAAGTAGAAAATTAAAAACAAAATTACCAGATGATCATTCAAAAGAACATAATCAAGCAATTAAACATAAGCGATAAACATTGGAAAATAATATTCCAATATTTTCAAAGAATTTTAAAAGTATGATATTGAATGGTCAAAGATTGACAGATGATCATATGCTACAGTTTGAATTCATTTCAGCTGATTGTACTAATTATAATCACCGTGATACATTGTTTTTAGCTAGACCATGTAACATAGAGCTGATTGAAATTTATGAAAAACATATCCAAATTTTATATAGTAGAAATGAACATTGGGTTTATAGTTATTATGATAGTAAATACATACATATTCATGATTCATTCAGTAGTAACAATAAAAGTAATCTACTACATTGTAACATGCCGTCGATTGAATTCCAACCAAATAGAGAACAACAACCCAACAATGTTGGTTAGAATACCCTCTGCTCTTTCTCGTCGGTGCCAGGGTCCGTAGGTGAGGGTCAGCAACAGATATTTACTCGAGATTTCCAGCGGGAGATTCAGAATCAATCGTTGAGTTATAGAAAATTTTCAGGAGATAAGATAAGAAGGTTCTATTCAGTGTTCCAAACGTGGTTAACTCAGAATGTCAATGCAATTATATGTTTATTTTAGCGAAATATGAATTATTCAAAACAAAGTATAGCGCGAAATAAAAATAATATTGTGTGCAAGCAAACTCTAGTGTTAACTATATCACATGGTTAAGTATTATTTGAAACAGACTTCCTCTCCGGAGGTAAACAGTGTCAATGATCAATCGGTATTCTAGATTCCAATCATGTATGTATACAAGATCAGCTTCAGTTATAGTAAAGTATTAAAGTAGAGAATATATAGTTAAATAATAGACTCTAGTCTGTTTAGTTATCACCAGAGCTAGAATTTACAGTAATTCATAATGGCCGTGCTTCAATCGGTAAAGAAAAAAAGTGTATAAGTAATATATACAGAAAATGTCGAGAAAATCGCCGCCCGGTAGACAAAATGACAACGGATGTACTTCTCTAACCTTACGTATACTACGATACCCCCAGGGGTTTGTTTTCCGTTATCCAGGCCTGGTCGGTGTGTTACACACCCTCAGCACCCCCTTGCCCAGGGTCAGGTGTTACATATTTGGACAAGAGAGTCGCCCCTTCTCTCTTGGGGTTGAAAGTGTATCCCTTCCTTCTCGGTACTACCTCTCTCTCAAGGGTTACCAGCGGTCTTCTTGTTACACAAGGACAAAAGAAAAAATCAAGAAAGGTTACACCCAGTCTGTCGACTGTGGAGCCGTACTTCTTCCTTCCAGGTTAAGCGAACTCGCTAGTCAAAAATTTGTAAGAATACTTAATATTAGCCTGGTGGCACCAAGACTGATACCCAGCTAGGTACCTGCGCACCTTGCATATGCAATGGTTACACTACGGCCTGCCTGTCCACGCCCTAGGCTTCGCTTATATTGAGTCTTTTTAACTCTCTAGCAGAGACTTCAGAACACCGCCTGGTGGCTACTTGAGTAACTATGGGTTTCCCCTACCCCCAGCTTTTAGCGCGAGAATTTGAACTACGGGAGATTTAATTTTAAACCTCTTTTCCTTTATTCCCACAAATAAAATATTTAAGTTATGAAAAAACATTACACATACAATATTTAAAACGAAAGGCATTAAAACATATGTCACAACATAAAGATGATAAAATGTTTTTGGAGTATTTGTATCCATTTTATATTGTGAATGTTAACGATATTTATTTTCCCAGAGTACATCAAACAAATATTAACGATTGTGGAGTTTTTGCTATCGCTTTTGCAGTATCCCTTGTTTATAATTCAAAACCTGAATTCACATGTTATAATATCGATTTAATGCGTACTCATTCACTGAGTATTTTCGAATCGAACATAATTACCCATTTTCCAACCGTTTTAAATATAAACAGTTGAATTTGAAGAAAATTATTTGTCACGATAACTGAAGCTTATGCTGAGAAAAATATTCCATTAATACTCAACGCACTGACTTAAATAAAAATGTATCTTCATTTAAGTTATTAGCAAATAACTCGAAAACCAGAAAGAATATTCGTTAATTGACAAATGAAATTACTGCAAAGAATACACATTAAATGTGAATAACGTAATGAGTTTGAATGGAGATAATATTTTGGTCGAACGCAAAAAAGCATTTTTAGCATTTACCAATCGTTCTTTGGACATTGCAAATAATAAATGTATTTCTTGTCAGAGACTTACTTTTAGATCATAAGATAGTGCGGTACATAACTTAAAAAAACCCATTGATACTGACGGATAAAAACATTTCAATTTGTATACAGAGGATAAAGATTATCTTAAGAGTGATTTTATATTTTCATATTGCTTAGTTCAATTGCGTTCCAACAAATTACCATCATCGTGTGTTATGAATAATTTCGATGTCGGATTAATGCCCGAGGGAATGAAGGAATTGAATGACTATGAAAAAATACTTATCCAATGAGCAAAGACATTTCAAGTGGTCCAAAGACTTGAAACTATCAGCGGAAGAAAATTACCTCACACAATGAGAATTCCGCAACTCAAAGGTCAATCATTACACTTGCCATTACCATTAGAACAAACTATTGATAAAATATGTTCTACTACTGATCGAATAAATTAAAATCATGAAAAATTGGTCTGAGCACACTTTGTGCCTACACGACGAACCCATTATTATAACGAATTCATATTGTTATGAACAATGCGTAATTGTTGAAACTCATATCTCGTCATAAATCATATTATTTTGTTAGAAACATCAAAATTCATGTAATATATTCATTAGTTATTTGATAAATATAGTTTTCAATTGTTAATAACAAATTTATATTGTTATAAGCAATGTGTAATTGTCGAAAGTCATATTTAGTTGTAAATAATAATGTTCAGTGAATATCGAGTTAATTTTCAAATGAAATCATTATTTTTTTGCTTAAATGTATTTTAATAAATAGTCAATCTTTTCATTTATTCATTATAAAAAAAAAAACAGCTCGACCGAACTTGTTTAAACTTCTTTTAGATCCTCTTTATAACAATATCTTCCGAATCAATTTTGGTTGGAGTCGATATCTTAATCCACATTCTTGAGATATCGAAAACGAAAAAAATGCTGACATACGTACGTACGGACACACACCATTATAAAAGTTGGTCAGTATGCTTGCATATATCTTGAAACGTGGAGATATAATGAAAATTCACATTTCACCAATCGACCCAATTTCAATTACTTCCTAATGGGAAGTTAATTATATATACTGGTTCGAGGAATTCCTAATGAATTAAATATTGTTTGGGAAAATATTGTAGATTTAGAAAGAGTTTTAAATTGTTTTATATGGTTGAAAAAAAAAAACCCAATTTATAAAAATATTTTGATACCTGATTCGGCAAAAAATTTAGTACAATGCTTTAATTCGGATGGCATTACTTTCAATTGTGATTTAGATGAAAATGTTGTAAATACAGAGATGAAAAAGTCTCTCTTGAATACAATTATTGTATGAGATCAGAAGAAAATACACTAATTGATCATAACTATAATCAAGTCAGTTCTTAAAGCATTACATCAAATTTTACTCATGATTCTTCTTTTACCCAAGTAGATAATTCGTATTTTATGAGAAAAATAACGTTTCATCAATTAATCAATCCGAAAAATCTGAAAATCAATTACCGATAGAAAATAAAGGTATTATTGATAATGACACAGGAAAGGCTCAACAAATTATTGATGACGATATGAGTGATTTTTTTGCTGGTTCACAAAAATCATGGAATGGTGGTCGAAATCTAGAAACACTTTCTTCGAACTTAAAAAAAATTACAACTACTGATCATAATTATTGTGAACTTTCAGCTCAATTAAATAATAATAAAGCAGCATTGCTAACTCAAGTTTTGAATACTAATCATCAATATGATCAATTTACGATATATTCACTTCATGATAAAAGAATAAATGAAAATTCGACAAATCTATATCAAATGTTGAAAGTTCCTGAGAAACCTTTAGATAGCAGAATGGAAATATTAGATTTATTATGTTTCACATATTTATATCCTTTTGGTGAGAACGGACAGCATGAAGAAAGAATTACTACAATGTAACATTCCTATTACATCAAATATCTGCTGATCCGCGATTTCGTTTGAATATACAATATTTATTCTATCTATTTAATGATGCAAATATTCGACAACTTGAAGAAGGCATTTTTTATATGGTAAACATAAAAAATTGTAAAGAGAAAATGACCGTATCTGACCACCTCAATAAATTAGCTACTGGAGATTTAGAAGCGGATTTTTCAACTATTTTTTCTCGATTACGATGTTCCGAACAATACTGGTCTAAACTGAGAAATGACATCCGTTGTATGATACGTAATTATGGACCAGCTACATGGTTTTTAACTGTTAGTCCAGCAGAATGGTTATGGCAAGATTTATCGGAGTATCTTAAAGCTATGAACACTCCATTGTTTGATAAACTATCTGTTAGTAAAATGATTGCTGCAGATCTAGTATCAGTATCAAGGTTTGTTGATAATAAATTCAAAGCATTTTTAGATTTTATACAATTGGATAGCCATCCTATTGGTAAACTTATTCATTACTTTTGGCGACGAGAATATCAAGGTAGAGGTGTACAGCATTTTCATATGTTAATTTGGATCAAAAACGCACCTATTATCGGTAAGAATACACGGGTTGAAATCGAAGAGTTTGTTCTCAAATACATTGCATGTCACGTACCGGATAGAAGAATATCTCCGACGCTCCATCGGTGTGTTAACATGCATCAGAATCATTATCATAATTCTTATTGTTTAAGATCGGATAAAGATAAAAAGAAAGTCTGTAGGTTCGGTTTTCTACGGCTTATAACTAACCATTTTGTCCTACGCGATCCTATTATTTCTGTTATTAGACGGCGAAAATTGAAAAATAGAAATAGACTAGATGATTTACCTCGTAAACAAAGTGAATCTAATATCAATGATTATAATCCAGAAATTTTATTAGTTTGGGAAGGTAATGTGAATATCCAATACGTTGCAGAAGAATCTACCCTTCTAACTCATTATTGTACAAAATATGCAATGCAAAGTGAAAAAGCCCAACACACAGATGATATTGATGATATAAATTCAAATATGTCTTTGATAAAATGGCTTTGGAACATAGCCTTTCGCAGTTTAAATCATAGAGAAGTGGGTTCTCTTGAAGCTGCAGATATTTTATAAGGACATTCTCTTTATGGAACCGACGCACAAACGGTAATTAAATGGATTAGTATCAGAATGGTTAGAAAAAGAAAACTCCAATCTTATAAGAAATGAAGCAATTAAATAAAGTAGATCCTAATTCAAATGATGTATATTGTCCTTCTCTTACAGATGATTACTATCCAAACCGTCCTAAAACATTTGAATCTATGTGCTTGTACGATTTCGTCAAGTGGTATATCATAAAAAAAACAACTACAAAAAATGCATGGTATTGAATCATTTGTATTCAAAGGGAAAACTTTATATCTTAAAAAACATTTTTATAAATGCATACAAATATCATCAATATTCCGAGGAATTTCAAAAAGGATCGAATAATACAAAGAAATTGATTGAACAGCAAATGGTAAATGATAGTAATTAAAATGTAAATGATATAAATAATGTAAATGATTAATCAGAATTAAATATTATAATAAAAGAGTTGGAAGATGTAAATAACATTGCTCAACAAAATCTAGATTTATCCAGATGATGCAACAGATGAATGAAGATCAACAACGGATTTTCGAAAAAATAAGTAATAAACTAAAATTTAATTACAACAACCCTATAAGATTATACATTAGTGGTGAAGATGGAACAGGAAAAAGTTTTCTAATTAAATTGATTCGAGTTTGGATCACACAAGAATTAAGAAGCCGAATCATCATTGCAGCTCCTACTAGGATGGCTGCTTTTAATATTGACGGCTTAACATTACAAAGAATTATTCAGTTACTTGTAGAACATGGATACACGCCATCATATCGACCATTATCAGATGATGTGTTGAAAATATTACGTAAAACATTTAAAGATGTGCAAGTGATTATTATTGATGAAATATCGATGGTATCCAATGTAATGCTTACGTATATACATCTTCGATTAGTTGAAATTTTCAATAGTTTTGATAATGATCCTCATGATGGGTAGTTTGGGGGGAAACATATTATTGTATTTGGTGATTTATTCTAACTTCCTCCAATAAATCTTTCTCCAGCCTATGTGAATTTAACATCATCAGAAGTCGAAAAATATGTAACCGGGTTAAGCTGTATTAATGTATGGACTCATTATTTTGAATACGATAAATTACAGATTAATATGCGTCAGAGGAAAGACAATTCATATGCTGAACTATTATCTCGTTTACGAATAGAAACAATGACTTCTGATGACATAAAACTGTTACGAACTAGAATAATCAAAATTGACTTTGAATCAGTGCCACTTAATGAAAGAACGTCCAAATTATGTGATTACATAAATAGTTTACCGAATGATATAGTTAGTTTATTTCCTACTTGCAAACAATGCAACTGTGTTAATTCTGTGGTGATCGAAAAAATACCATCTAAAGGAATCGTTTTAATTGTTCAAGATGGTCTCGACTCTCCAAAAATTCTTCATAAGAAAGCTGCAAAACTACTAGATAAGCTTGAAGAAAAAAGTAATGATACAGCTGGGCTTGCAAAAATTATAAAAATTAAGGTGGGAGAGAAAATTATGTTAAAACGCATCATTGATGTTACTCTTAGACTTGTTAATGGTACAATCGGCATTGTTAAATCAGTTTCTTATGGAGGGAATGAAATTGATGCGCAATCTATCTGTATAAGTTTTGCTGAAGATAAGAAATATGTCATAGAGAGGCTGAATGTACAATTTCAAATCATGAATCGAGCATTTATTGTACGGAAACAGTTTCCAACGTGTCTTAGTTATGCTGTAACTTAGTCATACAACTATTCATAAACGCCATGGTTTTAGCTTGAATAATATAGTCGTAGATGCAGGAAATACTACTTTTTCACCTGATCAAAGTTATGTTGCATTATCGCAAGTTAAAACGTTAGATGGACTACATTTAATCAATTTCGATCCATACACAGCAAATGTAAATACATTGGCAATTGAAGAGTACAATCGACTAAGAAAAATATACAGACCTGACCTACCAGTTATAAAGACACCTGATAAGCATCATCAAAATGTTGGTGATCGCATATGGTTTATTAATGCTTTCAATATACAAGATGAGAATAATCATATAGAAAAAAAAAGTCGATTACAAAAAAAGCTTAGAATATGTACAATTCAAAGTTCTGATAATATGTCAAATTACATGAATGCAACATTATAATGCATTTTTCATATTTATCTAAAAAATATCACTAAGGGTATAATCTATGATTCGATAAAAATTCGTCAAAATAATGCGATAATATTAAATTCTCAAACCATTAGATAAATGATAAATAAACCTACTTATTTAACCGACCCGTGGTCTAGTGGTAACGCGTCAGCCTGGCGCGTTATAGGTAGCGGGTTCGATTCCCGGCCGAGACAAGACCTTATCTTTGTAGTCTTTTCTCTGACCACGGTGAGCGGGAGGCCTCTCCAGGGAGCAGTCAAAAGTGTAAGCTATCGTGCTGATGACTGAATAGTACGAAGTACTATTGCCGCTACGACGCCTTTGGGGAACCAGGCGACATCCCATTGTATATAGCCTTACCTGAGCAAGAGGCTCTGCCAGATGGACCCCAAAAATTCCTCACTCTCTCTCTCGTTATCCCAGCCGATACTGAAGAAACCAGGACCCTTGAGGCAACCGGTGGAATCTCCGGAGGCAGGGACGATTCTGTGGAACTGGGCCGACCACTAAGGTTGATACCGGGCCTACAGATATTGCCTAGCTGATGGTGGGGAAACCGGGGGGGCGACGGGGCTGGCAGAATCTCCAGAGGCAAAAGATAACGATCCAATTCGATTCAAAATATGAACACCATGGAATGAACGGGGACTGTTCGGGGCCAACAGGGGAACCAAGGCAACTTGGGAACCTCGGAGAACCTGCAGTCCCTAAGACTTTGACGACCGCCTTTACTGTGAAAACAGACCCAGCACAATGGCCCCATGGCTCAGCGCAGGGGAAGGCGAGACTTTCAAATACCTGACTCCATGAAGGGGTAGTCTCTACCTTTTTATATTAAAAAAAAAAAAAAAAAACCTGATTTTACTGAAAATAAACATGAACCATATAATTTTTCCAAATTTCTATGTGAAAAAGATAGAAACTTCAGAAACTTAGTTGAATACCAAATATATTATATTTGACAATGCAAAGAATGTGAGTATATTAATAATCGAATTGAAAATTAATGTATTTTATCGTTGGACGTATCTAACTCCAAAAAAATATGTAATTTAGATGAAATTGTTGGTAAATCTCTTTCACATTGGGAACTGATCGATAAATATCAATGCATTAGTAGCAACAGTACTGTTATAGCAATATCCAAACAGAAAATTCAATGTGCACCCAAGCATCTAATTTTAATATTATCTGCTGTTAATATTAATAATAAACACTCAGTTGGAATTAAATCTGTTCCTACATCTCAAGTATGTTTATGCAATACTACGTATGAAGTAATGAATGCAATATTTTTGGATGTTAAGACGAACAGTTACACTAGTATTCTTCCCAATAAGAAATCAAGCTAAGTACATATTGACGATTCAAAAATTGTCAAAACATGTTGGCCAACTCTAGCCAAGAATAAACACATTTGATTCTTACAATGCATGAAAAATTAATAAGACTACTATGATTAATGCCGAGATGAAAATGATATGACATAAAAAATTTTTGATACATTTCACAAACGAGATTATTGCAACGTTACATCATGTAGTAAAGATAGTCGTTATATACTTGATTAAGTGTACAAAAAATCCGAAAATCATATCCAAAAACACCCATAGGGCTGTACGAAAATGTGCGCCAAGCAAAAATCAAATAAAATCTGATAAAATACGTTATGATTAAAAATTCTATAATAATTTAACGTCTAAAAACTACAAAAATTACTCAGATCACCATTCACCAAGCTGAAAAAAATTGATCTCAATGTTTTTCTATAAAGTATATAAATATATGTGTATTTATAGTGTACTCATGTAATACTTTCAAAAAATATATGTTAGTTAGCATCGAGTGAGCAAGACTCATAGAGGAGGAAATTTAAAAACTATGAATAGAAATATTTATTAATGTGTAAGGTAAAAAAATTGGCGAAAAAATATATCTTGTGAGCAATTTTGACTACTCTAATGGAGATGTTGAACTATACCAAAAACTTGGCGCGGTCCTTTCAAGTAAGTAGCAAAGACACACTCAGAATGAGCACTTATATTTGTACGTGGAGTTCAGAGGAATTTTCTACTTTAGTGATCATAAATGTCATAACGTGTAAGATCTCTTGTCAAAATTGCTTACAAGATATATTTTTTCGTCAATGATTTTACCTACACATCAATAATAGTACATTGTTCACCGAGGGAGTAAAGTAGTACATTTTTACCCGGGCGTAAAATTGCCACCCGGGTCAAGATGTACTTTTTTACTCCCGTGGTGAACATACTTTTTTTTACCACATCTGTGTCGAAAGTTCATAAATTTATTTGATTGATGCATAATAGAAAATATAATTGAGTCGTATAAATTAATTTTTGTATATTTTTGTTAATATTGCTATATAATGGTTAATAATAATATTCTCAAGAAAATACAATGTTGAAACTATTGTAAAAATACATTTTGATTCGATGAACTCAAATAATATAAAAAATTAGAACAGGTTATAGAAGATTATAATTATAATGAGATGATTAAGGCTAGTTTTTTCGATTATGATAATGATAGTTAATATTAATAGTAGCTATCTTACAGTTTTTGAAATGAATGTACTTTCCAGTTGTTTGAAGTTCGTCTAAGTTATCTATTTTATTTAATATATTTGTATTGTCGGGCTGTACCGGTCAAGATTCATCGTTATTTTCACTTTCTGGTGTTAACATGATCCGTGCATTATTAATTTTTTGATGGTTTATTTCAGGCGTTTCTGGAACGTATAAATTCTCAATAGCCTCCAGAGCCTTTCTTTTCATCGGTATCTCTGAACGTTGTGCTGGTGTCGTTGTTTCGATTAAATTCATATCTTCTGTTAATATTATTTCAAAATCGTCGGCGCTAAAGTCTAATATTGGTGTAGGCGATTGTTGAGCTTTCGACGTTGATGGTTGAGGACTTGTAGCTATAGGTGGTTGCTGAGCTTTCGACGTTGATGGTTGAGGACTTGTAGCTATAGGTGGTTGCTGAGCTTTCGATGTTGATGGTTGTGGTTTGATTTGGTGACTGTTAATTTTATTATAAATGTTTTTTTTTTGCGTGTAACGATGTCTCTATATACCCTTCTGCAACGATACTGGACTTCCAACCTCCAAGTTGTTTAACGGCTGTTAAATTAGCTCCTGAATCTGCTAATAAAGTCGCCGAGGTGCAGCAGAAACAATGTCCAGTATAATTTTCTGGATTTGGAAGATTTAAATATAATGCGATCATTCTTGGCATTTCGGCTACTTCATTTTTTCCATATGGTTGACGAATACATTTGCCGCGTTGGAACGATAGAAAAAATCTGTCGGTTTTCGTATCCTTTGGTCTCAACATCACGTATTTTTGGATAATTTTACTATAATCTTGGCCAATTATAAACGTACGTGGGTAATAATTTTTGGCATTATTCACTGTTACGATATATTCTGTGTCCTTTTTTTTTTATATCGTTCATTTTCATATTTCATATTTCTATAGTTCGTAGCGCCCCAAATATGCCAAAAATTAGGACGATCTACAATTAATTAAATAAAACTGTTAAAGAAATACTAATTATAGAAATATGCATTAAACTTACCTTTATTTCAAGATATATTTCGTCCCGCGCATCTTGTAGAAATTTGGTGACTTCTTCATATTGAAACACGGCGGATTTTTTTGATTTAAATCCTTTATTAAAATTTTTCATGAATGTTTTCAATTTATTAAAGTCATTAATATTCTTTCCACTATGGTGTTTAATCATTGTCTTTATCATCGACCACTTACACCACAAAGTCGATGGTTTTAATGTTTTCGACAATTCATGAAAATAAACTAATAAAACGTCTTCACTTTCACTTGTTGTCTTGTTTTTTTTTCCAATCCGAAAAATCATTATAACATGATATGTATTTTTCTTTTGATTTTTGTGGCAATAATTTGAAGCCAATTAATTTTGCTTCTTCTTCAAAGTTTCTCAGCGTCTCACTATCACTTTCACTCGAATCTTTCGGCGAAGTCATTTTTTCCTCACAATTCACGCCCACTATGTCACAAATAATTTCACAAACAAAATTCCATATCAATTCTAATGAAGCCAAAATGTGTTTTACCCGTGAAGGATTCAGAAAGACTGATGGTGGTTGAGACTTTGAATACAATAGGACATTGAGTTAGAAGAGCTTGATAAAGGATTTTGAAAGTATATCTGCGTGTTGTGGATAACACATGTTTTGGCTCACTGCAAGAAAGGTTTTCATGGATTATCTTTCTTTGGGATAACCATGTGGCAATTTTATTACTTTTCTTAAGTAAAGAATAAATTGTTTCTTTCTTTCATTTTTTCCCGGGCAATAATTGAACTTAGGGCAATAAAGACCAATGCAAGGTTTTTTTTTCATTGGTATAGCACTTTTTTCCCTGGTGTAACATTTTTTCCTCGGCATTTTTCAGGGCAAAAAAACGCTACTTTGTTCCTTAAAAATAGGGTAAAAAAATGAACTTTCGACGGTGATGTGGGAAAAATATTTTTATTCATAGTTTTTAAATTTCCTCCTCTATGAATCTTGCTCACTAGATGCTAACTAACATACATTTTTTATAGTATTACATGAGTACACTATAAATACACATATATTTATATACTTTATAGAAAAAAATTGATTTCAGCTTAGTGAATGGTGATCTGAGTAATCTTTGTAGTTTTTAGACGTTAAACTATTATAGAATTTTCAAACATAACGTATTTTATCAGAATTTATTTGATTTGTGCTTGGCGCACATTTTCTTGCAGCCCTATGGGTGTTTTTGGGTGTGATATGATTATACGCGTCAAATTCACCTGTCGCTCTGGTAACCGTTGTCACAGTAACCGTTGTGCTGATAACCATTGCTATGGTAACTGTTGCTGTAGTAACAGTTGTCGTAATAAACGTTGCTATAAAAAGAACCGTTATAGTAACTGTTTGCTGAAGTAAACATTACTATCTTGACTTTTTATCGATAACTTGGAAAAATCCAAATCTCAATCTTACTATGATATGGGTAATGCATATAAATCGATATTATAGCTAAAATGAATTTATTCTAAAGAATAGACCAAAATTATATTCCCAGAGCGAAAATGTGTTTTTGATTTTACTGAAAAAAAATTATGTACCGAATTATACATAATGTTTGAAAATGTTTTTTATTTTTTATGATATATAGTAGTCATCTACTTTTTTCTATCAGTCTACTGAGTCAGTTTTGGTTTTTTACAAATACGAAAAATTTTTAATTGAAAATGACTTTTTAAATAAGTGAAAGATATGATTTCTTGATTAGTTATTTTTCGAAACAAAATAAATAATTTAAAACGATTCGACCTATGTTTCTTATGATACATAGTTGAATTTTACGCTATTTTATTATTCTACTGTGCAAGTTTTTGATTTTTTGGACATAGAAAAAATTCAAAAACAAAAATGTCTTATTAAATGAGTAAATTAGTTGGATACCTACTGTGTAAAATGCTGGGAACGCACAACGTGGTTGCAGCTATTAACGCTCATGTACCGTGCTCACGCACATGTGCTCTTTATCACTCTGAACAATTCTCAATTTTTCTCATAGTTTAAGCTCTCTTGACGCTCTGGTCACGTTCAATTAAGTTCTGCTAAGCTCAATAATTGTTGTTCAAACATTGTTAAAGAATAAAACTATTTATTTTTATAATAAAATATTCATTGAGCTCGAACAAGTGTCTCTCGGGTGTGAACATTTCTTTCTGATCAAATCCTACGGCGTAGCTCGGTAGCTATCTTTCCTCTAGCTCGGTTAACATTAGAATTCATAAACTAACGTATTTATTGGTTCAAAAAACACAGTAAAAAGATTGACTTCTTCCATAAAATTCTCAATACCCGACCACATAGACATTGAGATTATTGATAGTTCCTATTGATTACCCAATTGAGAGCCATCTATGCCTCGAGCATTTGGTGAGATCGCAGAATATATACTCAAAAAAATATGTAATCTCACAGCGTATGAAATACATCTAATCTTTAATAAATAATTTTCACCCTCAATTAAAGATTTAGAAAGATTAATACGAAAAGAAAAAGACATACCATCCGCAATCGCAGGACCTCTACAGAGTAGACCAACTGATTTTAATAAAAGTTTAAGTAACCCTAAATTCAAAGAATCAATAGTACAATTTTGACGTAAGCATTGGACGAAGGATTTATTCAGCACCATTCTCAATGAAAAAAAAATTTCTTCAACAGATGAAGGTCAATGCTTCGTTTACACTAATATCAATGAAGCTGTCTCGCGGACATTGAACGAGGATTATTCATGTTATCACGAAGAGGCTGATACAAGAATTTGCTTCCACTCAAAAAAATGTTTATGTCACCAAAAAATTCTTATCAAATCTGTAGATACTGACGTGTCAATCATTTGTCTCGGAAGTATTCACAAGTTTGAAAATCAAAAAATACGGATAACAAATAAATTAGTTAAAGATATCAATTATGTAAGTTGTACAGATTTTGCACGAGAGTTAGGTCCATCACTTTGTCAAGCTCTTCCGGGTTTCCATGCCTTCACAGGTTTTGATTATATAGCAGCTTTCGTTCGTAAAGGAAAAATCAAACCATTCAACATTTTCATACAGAATGAAGAATACTAAAATAAGTTAGAGCATTCGACGGATCCGCAAGGCATCAATGATGAAGAGAGAACAGATATTATCCAAAGATTTACCAACGAAATGTATAATATAGACAAAAATACTGTTGATAGTGCAAGATTTGAATTAGTCTTGGAATTTTTTGCAAGCACCAGTGATAAAGAAGAATTTCACAAGGCCTTACGAATTCTAATTCTAGCAATATTCCTCCATACTGGAATACTTTGTCACAAAAAGTTTTTCACATCATCATACTTATGCATGAAATGTGGCGAAATGCAAGTAAATCAAGAAAATTAGTCAGAACCATTGCGGTATAAAGGCCCAGTAGCACCTTTACAAATTGAAGAAATTCTTAGTGGCCAATTGAATGAAGAAGAAAGTTAAGAATCTGAAAATGAAAACCGTTATGATATAAATAGTATGAAGCAACTTTTGTGGACCGCACCTCTTTGCCCACTACAAAGTGGAAATGAATTTGTGTCCGTCGGAGCCGTGCCGCAGACGGTGAAGATAGTCGCGTAGCGCCAAGTGGGAGTGTATATTTACACATGTAGAAATAATTATATCAATAATATCACGGTATAATTAGAATTTTGATTATAATTAGCCTTGTTTTGAATTATAAAAAGTACTATAAGTACTTACATTACATAAAATTATTCTAATATTCATGTATTATTGACGTATGCGCATAACAAGAGCCTTATATTGCGATTGAAAGTCTGAGATGCATTAAAGAGCATCGACATGTTATTTAACGTTGAAAAATATAACGTATGACTCAACGGGTACGCTGGCAGTGTCTGTGTGCAGTCTGTTGTTCGGGCGTAAGTAGTGGGAGGTGATGTGTGGTGGGACTTATGCCGTCGCTGCGAGCTGTCTGAATGCAGTTTTTAGCGTTCACACCCACCAGGCAAGGGCTTATGAAGAGGTGGCGTGTTATTGCCACTCCGTCCGAGAGGTTCGCACGGTCACATGAACGTTTTTTTCAGCCAATGAGCGGCATCTGTACAAGCTGCGCACAAACGCATTTGCATATTTTTATGGATTGTGCGCAGACTATTGACTGTGGCATGTACAAGCACGTGTCTTGAGGGCTCACCTTATATTTATTATAAACAGAGATGTTCATTTAATTATTCATTCATTTTATTGCTGCATAGATTTTTACATTTCTATGAACGTATAATATTACATATCCTGATGTCTACATAAACATAACGATGGTTACATATATTTTTATAAGTGTAAAAAATTTCTTACTTACATTACTTTTACATTATTTTCAACGTATTATGACGTGAAAATGCATACTAAAAATTACAACATACAGTACTCTAAAGTTATAATATTTTACATGTTACAGCTAATTATTCATTCGATACCCGAAAGGAAGTGTTAAGAAGGAGTCTTTTATACGGCGTTTTGTATTTTGTATTTGAGTTGTTTTGGTCTCGTGGCGTGTAACGACTTGATGAAATGACGTTTTTCCAATAGCATCAAAAAAAATAACAATGGGCACTGTACTTTCACCAGTAATTAGTGAGTGTATTGTTTCATAATTTATATAATTACTATTTGTATAATTCCATGTCACACCTTTAACTTCTTATACTCTAACAGTTGAACCCTCAGGTCTCTGTACGAGATATAAGAATAAAATTTTTAAGCGAGCTCGAACAGTTGTATGAGCTGCTATGACAAAACTTGTCGTAGAGTGTGATTCGATGGATTCTTCTTCTGGTACATGTGAAACATATGAAACAGAGCTATTAACACAATGGTAACCTGTAATATCAATTTCAGGATGAGTTAATAATTCTATCGCAAGATTGGTAACAACCACCGTTTGCATAAGATTTTCGCGTTGGCCAAATTTACCCCGTAAAGAATTCAAAAATAATTTTGCAATTTATCTTAAACCAGGATTATACATTATTTTGCCGGACCCTAATTTGATACCCTTATCTTTTTCATAATTATCCATTCATAATTTTCGTTCAGTACAATTATTTTCGCATGACTTTGGCTAACCGTTTGCCTCTTGCTTTATTTTTGAAAAAGTGCTGATGTCGTCGGTGAAAAGACTGCGTACATCTGTATCCTTGTTTTATCGCATCATCTCGTACTGCCATATTTCCATCACTTTTAAAACTCGATAACCTTTTTCTATAGCTTTACGTATTACATCAACGACCCAGGTACCATGTAATACACGTTCAACAACATCGTTATGATAACAATTACCCTGATAATTCGCTACGGCACAGGTCCTACATAATACGAACAGAAGTTTACCGTGGAATCTTGATGGTGAAACAGGATATAAAAGATCATGGAGCGGTGAAATCGGATATTTCACAAGACCCTCAGAGGCAGAAAAATTATTTTCATTCGGTAGTAATTCATTACATTTAGAACCGACGTGAATTGTCGAATGACCAACGGAAAATTTTCCTGTTTTTCACACGTATGGATTAAGCGAGCACACATCAACATATTTTATTCTTTCTGACCCATGGACATCACGTGACGTGACAAAGTTTTCAGTGCATCTGCCAAAAAATGCATCACGAGGTTTAAGTGGTGTGTTGCGTAGCAAAGGATGTATATTAATTAATATTTCTGAACTGGGATTATTCTTCAAAATTTGTCGGTAACTGTACTCCCACTTTTCTATCAATGTATGATCCAATGAGCGTATTCTATCTGAAGTAGCGCGTGTTAATTCTAAGCACTGATCGAAGGTGTCACCGTGACGGAGTTTTTCATGCAACCATGCCAATAACAATCTTGAAATTGAAATACAATTTTTCTTAAGTTTCTCGATTACGATAATAACCGTCTACTGAAGTGGCACAGGGAAAGCGGATTTTTTCGCGACAAGCGAGATGATCTATCATATGGCTATGGGTAATTGATTAGAGGCCTATCGATACGCTCCCCGGGGCAGTAAAATGCCTATGGTATCAGCTTTCAAAAATTTTTGGATATGTTGATGCTAATGTGCAGCATTGAGTAAAAGGACATACGTCACCCCATCAAAGTCTTATATCTCGTAAATTTATGCAAGTTTGTCTTAAAACAGTTACATCAGCTCTACAGTAATTGATGAATTCTTTTTAAAAAATAAAAATGTAATTGTACCTTTTTTTTCCATTTTTCCATAAAATTGAAGTCTTGCGTTCTTTCGCATGCATTGTATCAGGGGTAGAATATTTCATATCAGGAAGGGGCCCTTTATAATGGATATTTTCAGGTATGTTAAATGAATGAGGAAAAAATCCTTTACTTATTTCATTGTTGAAACAAAGGCCTTAGGTAGGGCCCTTGAAGGCATTTGTAAATAATTCAAACGAACGAAAAATGGTACATTATCTATATGCATGACAATAATTTTACTGCCGTTTAGAATAAGGTTGGCGATACGTGTTTTTTTTATTTTCTATTAAATAACGAAGAATAAATTCAGCGTCAAAACGACGTGCATTATGCGCAATGAAAATTATTTTTTTCAATAATTTATATCGACTGAATGCTAGATCGACCAAGTTACCTATAGGATTTTCATAAAATATATACTCACGCTTACCACAGAAAGAGCAGCTTTGGGACAAATCATTATTGTTTGCATAATATACGTATACGTTTTGAACAACGCGAAGATTGGGCACGTTCAATTTTGTTATCTTATTGCCTGTAATATGCTGGTGCTGCTGTGCTTCAAGATCATGGAATAAAAAGACAGTTTTTAATGTTTCGAATATTTCGAGAACACTCATATAGCATTGATAATTCAATGGTCGATTACAATTACAAATACGACAATAAGTTTCATGACAAGCATGCTGTTTTCTCTTATCTGTAGTGTATATTTTTAGACAGAAACATTTTTCACAAATTCGCATTAGATTACAAATAGCTAAATCTTTATCAGCACCAGAAAGTGTCACAGACCCTTTAAGTAAATATTTGTCATAGCAGCTATCACTAAAAAAATATCTGTTATATTTATAACACATGCGCGATTTTTCAGGCGTACCCACAGGTAAACTGCCGTATTAAAAACACTTTAAACACCAACGATGCGATTCTGGGGATGTAAAATAACTCCTATCATAGGCTGGACAAAAAAAGTGCACCTATTGCAGCGCTGAGATTTGATATTGGTCCATAATGATGGTTTTGTTGATAATATAAAATGAATAACGCTCTAATAATAGGACCGTCACTTCCTTTAAGAATGTTCCGACCATCAAATAAAGGTAGTTTTCCGTTTCCTAATGCATAAAATCCACGCATAACAGTAGCTATATTTTTAGAAGCAAAATATCGCTGGAAAGCATTTATTTCATCAAGCCCACAGCCATCACGAGGCATTTCAACACCGGCTTTGCTTACCAACTCTTAGGCTGCAGCGCGATGTATATTACATCTTCCATCGCACATTACTTTTAATCGTCTTTGTAACATACCAGTACGAATTTTACTACGCTTAACATAAAGATCAGCGATAAAAAGTGAACGTGGAAAAGCTGAATTATCATCATTAGTAATACGTAAAATAGATTGTTCAAAAATATCTTCAAAAGTTGACTTTTTATAACTACACTTCTCGACGCCCCGTACAATTCAAACCGTTAATACAATGTTATGATTGCTTTTCAAACCACCAGCAATCTGAGAAATTTTACACAGTGAGTCCTATGAGTCGTGACTCGTATACTATTGTGGTGGTCTAGAATGAGTCCAAATTGGACCTGCTGTCAATCTTTCATAATTAATAGTAAAGCCAACCTTATCACGACCTGTGCATGATTGCCTTATATTCGTTGTAATTTCAGTTGAAGCACCCTCAAACCATTCTAAATGATTTTAATTATTTGGTGGCTCTGTTATTTTTATCAGACATTCCTTACCCATAACTTGAAATCTTTTGAAATTTTTTACACTTTCTCTATCGATAATGGAACGATGGCCTGGTGGGTGACGTCAGCAAAACTTTTTGATGATATACTTGGCAATCCGTTGTTTTGTTTGGTTGACTTCTGGAGTTTTTTCGCTGCTGTTCTAGTTACAGCTCTGCAGTTTTAAATATCTATAATTTGATAGTTGGAGACAGCATTACTCCTCACGCGGACCCCAATCGTAATCACAACCTACACGAATTCAATAATTATACTCGTTATGGAATTAGAATAAAAAAAAAAATAATAAATACTTCTAGAGGATGATGACACTGATAAACTCTGTTGACAAGATTGCTCAGTGTCATCGTCGTCTGATAAAACAGGAATTTCATCGTCACTTTCTTCAAAAATATCTGCAGGAGATAGCAGCTTAGGGGCTGGGTGTAATGCTTCTGAAGACATGTCAACATCTGTTTCTTCTTCATTATCAAGTCTGTAAGGGATGCTGATGTCACAGCTGCATTGTGAATAAGAACAGGAGATTGTAAAAGTAGTGTCACCGGTAGTACACCAAGGTCCATGGTACTCAGTAATAATTTCATCCCCATAATCGACATTAAACCACCAACCTCTTCGAAGATTTAAAGATATATCCTCTGGTTTAATGATCTGTGGTGCTGCGCTATGAGCTTGGATCCAATCAGCCATTACGCCCTCATAAGTAACACCAGAGGATGTTGATGGCTGTGGACATACCAGTGATACTTGTCGGAGTAAATGGTTGTAAGTTCTCAATTTTTTCAGCAGTACTGAATTCAATAATTTTGTCTTTAATTTGAGATTCTTTACCTCCTGCAGTCACAATGTTTTGTCTAACTTTCGACATCGTAGCTTCTTCTCCGTCGCTGCTTCCGTCATCCTCGGAATCAGAAGTTAGTAAAATATATCTACAACGTTGCTCAGCAATAATAATAATAGTTTTAACAGGACCTCGACCGAAATTATTTGTTCGCAACGGAGTTCAAAATGATCATAAATAACTTACCATAATAGCTAAGAAACGGTAAAACACAAGTGGCATTTCCTTCATCACTACTAGATAAACTATGTGCTACTTCGCGCATGATACTAAAATTCAATGTAAGTAAACCACGTTCATGTGCTTGAGGCGATAAGTGGAATGACAAAAGTTATATAATACGTCTTCATAAACGTAATAGACACTGTCGGAATAAATTATCTCACTTCTTAAGACACGATTCAGGGTAAAAACGAGAAATCGACAGTAAACGACCACATAGAAATTAAACAAGATTTAATAATGCTACTAACAAACGGGCCTCTTTTGTAGTATCCATTTAAATCGATACAGGCTGCTTTGTCGAATAATCACAAGACCGAGTACACTCTCACTTCGATACTTTTCAGTTTCTGACGATTTAAATATGATGCATGGAAATGCAGCTGTTATTTACGTTACATTTATATACGATTCTCTTAAGAATTAAAACATTTTATTGTCTTTAAAAATTCTTTCACATGCTAGAATATTATGTATCCTGTACAAGCACGACTCTAAAAATAAAAAAATAGGTCTGAGCACACTTTGTGCTTACACAACGAACTGCCCATTATTAATTATTTATAACAAATTCATATTGTTATAAACAATACGTAATTGTTAAAAGTCATATTCCATCATTGATGAATATTATTTTGTCGAAAGATTTTGAATCGGTATAAAATTCGCATTAGTTAATCAATAATTACAATTTTCAATTGTTTGTAACAAATTCGCATTGTTATAAACAATTTGTATCTGTTAAAAGTCAAATTCCATCATTATTAATATTTTTTCGTTAAGAGAATTCAAATCGGTGCAAAATTCGCATTAGTGAATTGATAATTACAATTTTCAATTGTTTATAACAAATTCACATTGTTATAAACAATGCATAATCGTTGAAAGTTATATTTAGTTGTGAACAATAATGTTTAGTTAATATCGAGTTATTTTCAAATAAATTTGTCATTCTTTTGCTGAAAAGTATTTGTAGTAGTCAATCTTGTCATTTATTTATCATTAGTTTTTTTGTTATAAAATAAAAACGGCTCTACTGAATTCGGTCGAACTTCTTTCAGATCTTCTTTATAAAAATACCTTTCGAAAAAATCTTGGTTGAAATTGATATCTTGATCCGTTCTTGAGATATCGAAAACGAAAAAAATGCTGACGTCCGTACATACATACATACGTACATACGAAAACAATGCTGACATACGTACGTACGTTTACACACACATCATTCTAAAAATTGGTCAGTATGCTTGCATATATCTTAAAACGTGGAGATATGATGAAAATTGACATTTCACCAATCGACCCAATTTCAATAACTTCCTAAGTTAATAAAAATATAATAAACAAATCTTCAAAAGGTCTTACGGTTGGAAAGATCGTACTCAAAACTTTAGATTATTTACCAAGAATACCTCGACTTTAATAAAAAAATCTTAAAACCGTCATTATTGCAAAAATTATGAATTTAAAGTCTTAAATTACATAGCGAGGTAGCAGGTGGTACGTCATGGCATTAAATTTTTATAACGTTGAAGAGACAAATCAAAAAAGACGTTCGAGTTGCTCATTCACTCTCATAGCGTTCATAGTGTAACCACTTAGTGCTCTAACATTGCATTAACGTCGACATCCATGTCATTCCAGCATCAGATAAAAATTTTACCAGACGACAGCCAGTGGCCAGATATAGATACTGCTGGAACACAATTCAAAAAATCTACGCTCCGTGGTCATACCTTTGAATTTCTTTTTCCAACATCTTATGGTTTGAACATCTTACGCTCGAAATTTATCATTACTGGTGTTCGTTTAAACGACATTAGCGATACATCCGAAGCGTGTGTTTCAATCATCGACGCTGAGTGTTCCGTAGTGATTTCTAGTGTTGAAAACTGGAACGACTTTACGGAGAATCTGGCGAAACTAATTAAATGTTTCGACTACTCTGATGCTGATTATCGTAGATAAGTCAACAAAGAAAACAGTTGTGGTGGCTATTCATATACTTTTATGATGTTGGGTGATGCAAAATACGGCAATAGAATGCTGTAAATTCAAGACACCAGCAGCATCTCTACGCATCGTGCTGCACGACAATTTTTTATGCAGCGTGGTATTTCTAAATGCGTTGTTCATATAAAAAAATTTATTTTAAAAACAATTGCAACAACTGAAAAACTTCATCTTTATAATCACCAACTGCAAGGAGTTAATAGTCGTGACGCTGAGAAATGAAATACCAGCTATTCAACATACTATCAACACCATCCAACTTTCTGTGGATTTTATTTATAACTTCGGAACTAATTATCTTCGTTGTGAGGCAGTAATGACAACGATTCTTGGAAAACTAAAGTCTGGTTACTTGTCATCAGCAACAGTATCCTCCATATTGAAATATTGAATATGGATATTGAAATCATCGCCAACTTTTTAATGAAGATATTGCGAGTCACGCAATGCCATAAGTGTTCTCAAATGTTGAATGATGATATTTAATATAATTTTTATTAATATGTATACCTACATTACGTAGATGGCATAAAATAATCATGAAAATTTCCATCATAATCCTTTTTGAAAACGAAATAAGCTGTTTAATGCTTTTTTTTTTAAGAGGAACTTTGAAAACTATTTAATTATAGTAGTTATATGAGTTATTTTAAAAATTTAGAGACAAGAAAATTAGAGATTCTTAAAATAATGAGAATTCATTCAAATTATTAAAATTTCTTTGCATAATAAGAATTTATTTATATTATCAAAATTTATTTAAGTACATAAATATTGATTTAATTTTTTGCCTATCACGGCCACTTGCTCGGTGCTGTTGCATGTTACAGACCTGAAAAAAACGTTGATTCAATCATAGCTTCAAGTAGCCATTTTAAAGAATTTTCTATAAAATTTATTACTATACCTCCGGGTCGCAATTCGTACTTCACGATTACTTCTTGCTCTGTGCCCCATTGATAGTAATCGTGAATAATTCGATCGAAATAGTGAGAATATATTGTCACTTTTTCCAGACATGGTATCCTACAAGGCTCTTTTTCATGTCAAAAAGGAGGTTATTGATGTGTATTGTTATTTTTCTCCAAGTCGTACTTCTTTGAAATTTCGTCGTCATCTATAACATAACTATCAGTCCAGCTGCTTTGGAGTGTCCGGGGCTTTCGAAGATGAAGTAAATCAGCTTCTAATTTTTGCTTCCAAGTCTCATGCCAAGCATCTCATCAGAAATGATACTTTATTTCGTATTCTCGGCACATTTCTAATTCACAAAATGTTGCCGCCAATGTAACTGGCGCTGATATTTAGCAGAGCAGTTTTTTGGCGTATAAAGTTCTAAACGATGCGTGAAATGATGACGGTTATGCGCTAAAACACGTAAATGCTCATGTTCACGACAGAAATACCTTGTCTTAGTCAAGTTACCACATTTCAGGCCTCCATACACAAAAGCCTCAAAAGGCTTAATGTTTCTTGAAGATTTCGTCAAATAACAAAAAATATTACTTAAAATTTTTCTAAACACTCCTTTGCAAACGTAACACAAATTGTTTATCACTAACTCTATAAATCACTTGTAACATAAATGTAACACCAACATCAACAAACATTATCATAATGAGGTACGAAATATATGCCGGAATTTGATTCATTCCAATTTGTCTTTAATAATAGCGTATACTTCAACGAGCGTATATACTTTTCAGCGATTCCTTTTAGACTGACGATTTTACTAAATTTAGTACCGCTTTATTTTTCTTATCCAGGAAACAGCACGTCAAATGACTACTGTCAACAAAATGTAACTGGCCTCTCGCCGACTCTGTGACGAAAATTTTCATAATATAATTGCTTTCCGATTATAATAAATATTATCATACATGATGGATCCATGTTGGAAACATCCATGGAGTTCTATTATTTGTGGACCTACAGGCTGTGAGAAAACTGTATTTCTGAAACAATTTATTAATGCTGTATATCATATGAATGACACACGTTTTTCTAAGATCATTTTTCACTATGCTAAGTGGCAACATGGCTATAACAATAATTCAGAAACATTGCCTTCGGAATTTAGAGAAGGATTACCAGCTAATGATGATTATGTGTCTGATCAGGGGCTCACCGCTCTGTTATTTTATGGAAAGCTAATCCACAGTTAGTGAGATATATATGTGAATGTGCTCTTAATACTTTACGAGGCAACGTTTCATTGACACCCGAGCAGAAATGCAAATTAAAACGTCACGCATCCATTTTACGACGCTTAGCTTCACGGGAAAGTTCCAAAGGGAAAAAAAAGATAATTCCACAGAAAAGTGGTGGGTTTTTACCTGTACATCTGGCCCCTATTTTGGGTAGTTTGATATCAAAACTCATCAACGGTTGAAAAAAAATGGAACATGCTAAAAAAATGGTTTTAATATCAGTAGAAGCTGCGAAAAATTCTCAAACAACAGGTACAAAATTATTAATGAATAAGTTAGATGAAATTTATGATTCAGTTTTAGCACGCCTCGATCAAGAGATGAATGAAATCCTATGTTCTACAGCTTATCAAAATGAACGTGAGAAGTGGAATGCTTACTTCCAAGTGCTAGAAAGGTATTTACGCATCATCAAAAATGAAAATCAGACAGTGACAACACTAAATTCAATGAAAAATAAAAATGCATATAATAGTGAAAAATCATTGTATGATAAAGTAGGAGAGTCGATGCATAAATCGCCTGATCATACCATTGATCAATCTGTTATTGATAGTGTGAACAAAAAATTTTAATCAAAAGCAAAACTTCTCTATAAACGTCAAAAAAATATGCCTGATAGTATTATGACATAGAATAATACAGGTGATGTCAGTATTAATGGTAGTCCTATACTAGGTCCAAATATTATAAACCTGTTAAATGATGCTATGAGGTCAAGAAAGAATGAATACGCTATAGGCAGTAATCAGTTTGCACGCGTTATCCATAGAGACTACGTGCCACGTGAATGCGTAGGAAATAAAGAGTTATTTGATGCTGAAACAGTAGGCACATCTATGCCAACACACTCAACCCGTAAACGCCGGCTCATCATACCAGATGTAATGGCTAATGGTTCCTCGTCAATAAGACCGCAAAGTGAATCGGACATTAATGAAGATGATGAATTTTTAAGTCCACGCAGGGCCAAATCATAAAGCGAATCAGGTCTTCCTGAAGTGTAAAAAGCGTTGGTTGAAATTTTCAACTAATTTTCATTTAAGTAATGACGGCCCTAAAAAAAAATATAATAATCCCGAACACTCCGCCAGCTTTCCTGGCGCAACGCAGTTGTTCAATTATGTAAAAAATACACATCACAATAAAATTAACAAACATGTAGAATACCAAGATGCTTACTGCTACTTATACTGACAATATAAAGTGTTTATTAGTTGTGATTGATGTTCTAAGTAAATTTGTATAGGTTGAAGCATTGTGACGCTGTACTGCGATTGCCATATAATTGTCTAGAATAATAAATACTAAGTGAATAAACAGAGTAGGTAGTGTATACTACCTATTGTTTAGCGAATGCACATGTACGAATTTAAGTGGATTTATTTATAATTGTTATTATTATTTTTTTTTCTTTTTACATGCCAAAACAAAATCAACTGTTGCTCGAGCAATGACACGGTTTTTTGAATGTAGTAATAAAAGATTACCACGCATATTACAAACAGATCGAGGCAAAGAATTCCTGGGCAGTCATTTTCGAAAAGTTTTAAATAATAAAAGAATGATTTTAAGAACAGTGAGAAATCCTGATGTTGAAGCCGCTATTGTTGAACGATTTAATCACAGATTGAAAGAGCGAATGTGGCGTGATTTTACATATGCTCACGCGAAAAGATACATTGATGTTCTACAGAAAACTGTCTCAACTTACAATAATACTAAACACAGCGCAACAAAAATTTATGTCATCTAGAATTGATACTGAGAATGGATTAGTAGCCTTTCAAAATATGCAACACCGTTATAAAAACAATAGGTGGTGTAAAAAAGTATCGAAAATAGCTGAATATAATATTGGTGATCTAGTTTGCATCAGTAAAAACAAAGGCTACTTTTATGAAAGGTTACACCAGCGGCTGGAGCACAGAAATTTTTACAATAATTCGTGTGTCAAAATATCGTCGATAACCAGCGGATACACTTTAGGATCTGAACCATCAAAATATAGACGGTATTTTTGATGCGGGAGAGCTGTCAAGAGTAGGTTAAGAATCAAGTAAGCAAAAATGGCACTGCAAGAAGACGAGACATTATTAACTTTCCATTAGGAAGTTATTGAAATTGAGTCGATTGGTGAAATGTGAATTTTCATCATATCTCCACGTTTCAAGATATATACAAGCATAATGACCTAAATTTAAAATGATGTGTGTGTGAATGTACGTATGTATGTACGTACGTATGTCAGCATTCTTTTCGTTTCCGATATCTCAAGAATGTGGACTAAGATATCGACTCCAACCAAAATTGATTCGAAAGATATTGTTATTAAGACGATCTGAAAGAAGTTTAAACAAATTCGGTCAAGCCGTTTTTTTTTATGAAAAAAAAACTAATAATGAATAAATGAAAAGATTGACTATGCATTAAAATACTTTCAAGCAAAAAAATAACGATTTCATTTGAAAATCAACTCGATATTTACTAAACATTATTATTAACAACTAAATATGACTTTCGACAATTACACATTGTTTATAACAATACAAATTTGTTATAAACAATTGAAAATTGTATTTATCGAATAACTAATGCATATATCACATGAATTTTGATGTTTCTAAGAAAATAATATGATTTATGACGAGATATGAGTTTCAACAATTACGCATGGTTTATAACAATAGAAATTTGTTATAATAATGGGAAGTTCGTCGTGTAAGCACAGACAAAGTGTGCTCAGACCAATTTTTTTACCCAGTAATAGTAAAATAATTTATTTTTCTGAAAATGCCTTAACGCACTTTGTCACGGAATTCTCACATCCTCCTGAATAGCCTAGGGAGTAGGGCGTGTTTTCGGAAGAAATAAGCATTCCTATGAATTTTTTGAATGTGCCTGTGAAACATGCTAATGTATCTCTTCCACTTATACATGACGTCGATGTCCTAGAATTCGTAGAAAAAAACGTTGTTGATACTTATAATTTTGAAAAAGCAGAAAGTGATGTGTCGTTTATTTCTGCTGGTGTATATCAACCCTTGATTATCTAATTAATGAATTGAATAAACTCGATATTGTCAACGAGCATATAAAATAGATGGTGAATCCTGGTGGTTATGTTAAAACTACGATGATTTGTGATGACAGTTGTGATGGAATACACCTCACTCAACTATCCCCTTATCTTCAACAGATTCTTGGGTTTCCAGCAAAAAATAGACCTGAATTATTAACTCATCTTCGAAGCACTCACCCTGCATGTATCTTTGCATTTTTGCTATGTAGGTTATTTCTTTATACAGATATTTGTAAAAATTATATAACAGGAAATGTACAGACGGCATTATTACGTATTGTACCTTTTTATATGCATAGCTATGCATATGGCTCAACAAAAATAAAGTTTTTTCCCACAATGCGCTATATGCTACTATTAAAAACGGATATTTGTACGATTTAAATAGATATCAGAGATGAGTTTGGTAAACCTATACCATTTGAACACTGTACGCTGACAGTAATGCTACACTTCAAAAGACTAAGATAGATATTTATCAAGAAATTGACTATGATATTTCTCAGCACAGCTTCAGCCGCAGTGGCTACAGTGGCATCAGTCAAATTAACATTGGAACACCTCATCAGGGAGGTCATGGTATCGGTAGTTTTTTCGGCAGCTCATTTAGGAGTATTTTGCCGTTCATAAAAAGTGGGGCAAAAGTTATTGGCAAAGAAACCCTCGAATCAGGCCAAAATATTGCTCACGATGTACTTGACGACGGTTCGTCCTTTAAAGAATCAGCACGTACGTGTTTACAAATGTCAGGACGAAATTTGAGACGTAAAGAAGAATAAAAAATTAATAGTGTTATGAGAAGATCAGGCTACATACCTCGAGGTTTAATATCAAATAAACGGTTGCTCCTTGACCGCCATTTAGAGAACATCAGCTCTCGAAAAAAAAAGAAAACGCGGTACCAAAAAGTTGAGAAGTCAGGAAAGCAGACACGTAAAGGAAACGAGAGAAGTAAAGACCGCAAAATTAAAATAAACACGAGAAACACAAAATTCAAAAAAGACGAGTAAGAAATCGCGGTGCGTAGCAGATGTATTCAAAAAATAACCATGGCTTTTTTTCATGTACATTCATGTGAATGTGCGAAAACAGAGTTGGAATTATTCTCTGTTCCACCTACACAAACAACAATTGAAGGCTCTTAACAAGTGTTGTACAAGCCAACTTCACCGTTAACGAGAAATTCACCTATTGAATTTGTCATTCAAGGCCAAGGAGATGAATACATAGACCTTGCGCACATTATGTTGAATTTAGGAGTCAAAATAATAGCTCGTCATACGCCAATCAGTGAAAGTGATCGTTAAGCCAGTCCTCAACCTATTGCTGTCGCACCTATAAATAACTTTATGCCTCCTATATTGACTCAAGTCGATGTTCTTTTAAACCAAAAATGTGTAACACCGCCTCATAATTTATACGCCTATAGAGCCTACATTGAAACACTGTTAAATTATGGACGACACGCAAAAAATTCGCATCTGAGTACCGTTGGCTGGGCTCAAGATGCACTATATAGAATAAACATTCTCGCTGATGACAATGGAGGACTGAAAAAACATCGTTAATATTCATCATATGGAAAAACGTTTGATTTTCTTGGTCATTCACATTATTACGTATTCAATCAAAAACGATTTTTGATAAATGTCGTAGACATATGCTTACGCTTAACAAAATCTCGAGATCCATATTGTTTAATAGACGCATATAAAGTTGAATGCAAAGTTGACATAATTGAGGCCTTTTTGATAATGCGGCATGTGAAAATATCATTAGGTACTTTCTATCACATGCACGTGCTCTAACAAAAACGACAGCAAAATACCCGTTAACACGTGTGGAAGTTGAAGTGGTTTCTATACATAGAGGCGTTCATAGTGAAACCATTGACAATGTGATTCTTGGACAATTACCACGGCAAGTAATCATTGGTTTTGTTGATAATGAAGCTTTCAACGGCGATTGGAAATTGAATTTATTCAACTTTCATTATTATAAAATCAATCATCTATCCTTGTATGTTGATGGACGATAAATACCCTCTAAGCCTTTACAGCCAGATTTCACTAAAAGTTCCATGTATGTCGACTGCTATCATACATTATTCTCAGGAACAGAAATATATTTTCTTAATGATGGGAACGGAATTAGCGGCACCGATTATACAAATGGATATTGTTTATTCGCTCTTGATTTGACACCTGTTCTTTCAGCAAACAGTAATACACATTGGGATTTGATCCACCATGGCAGTGTGCAGCTCAAGGTACGCTTTGATGACGCCCTAGCTTTAACTATGAACTGTATTATTTATGCTGAATATGAAAATATACTAGAAATCGGTTGATTCATTCACAAATTATCGTGGATTGTGCTGGTTGAACACATTTCTGATGGAGTACAATTATACCATTCAATAAGGTGCTGTATTAAGCAAGTCGCTCACGTTGTAACACGTTAAAAACATCAAGAATTATTTTTATCTAAAATGAAGTTTGTAATTGATATTTAAGGATTCGTTCACCAAAAGAAATAGCGTTCATTGCTCTGGAAGCAAATATCATCGGTCACTGGATAATTTCTCTAGAATTTCCATATTTATCATTATCAGAGGCAAAACAACCCACAAATATTTTAATGACAACAAAACATGATATTCTTCGGTACGAGGAGGCATCATCATTCAAGGCCGTATAAAATAATCTACGGTCTATTTCACACGTTGCTGAAGAGATTTACACTCAAGGGTTTATGCAAAAACGTTTATTAGAGATAGTCATCTGCTAAAAAATTATGTATGTATCCACAACATTCCTAGTAAACCATCATTAACTGATTTGTCAACCATTGAGATCATTTGCTCATATCACGCTGCTCTAAAACACAATTTTACGGGCCACTGCTCAATATCGGCTGCATGGTATTATAGTGCTTGGTTGAGAAATTATTCAACAACACCTGGTGTCTCCCAAAATAATTTGTCAATAGCTAAAAAATCTACAAACCAATTGACAGATAACAAAAATTTAAATTCCTGCGCCAATAACTGCGAGGCATGTGATGAATACGTTACAAATTATAAAAGCCCTCCAGTATATCGTAAAACATACCATAGGCGTGTATCCAGCCAACAGGATACCACAGGTGTGGACGAAACCGACAGCAGTTGTTGTTAATACTGATGGCCACAAACAACCGTGGCAACACTGGGTTGCCATGTACGTCAATCAAGATAGAGTCAGCTGCTACTTTGACAGCTATGGACTACCGCTAATTATTCCAGAACACCTTAGACGACTTGGGGAGAATTGCAAATACTTCCGACACTCCATCAAACATTTACAACAAGAAGATTCTCGAGTTTGCGGTCAATATTGTATCATGTTTTTGCATGCTATGTCTATTAATTATTCACTAAGTGACTTTCTATTTTGCTTTAGTCAAAAATATTTCGAAAACGACAAAATTGTAAGTGAATATCATAAGTCTTTTATAATAAAACTTAATAAAAAAAAAAAAAAAAATGTTAAATATGTTAAGAATGATTTGATAGGTAAAAGGATAAAATTTCATCAAATATGTTTATGTAGAAATGAAAATATGTTATATTTTTCACTTATAAAAAGTTATGTAGACATCAGGATATGTAATATTATACGTTCATAGAAATGTAAAAATCTATGCAGCAATAAAATGAATAGATAATTAAATGAACGTCTCTGTTTATAATAAATATAAGGTGAGCCCTGAAGACACGTGCTTGTACATGCTACAGTCAATAGTCTGCGCACAATAACTGGCTGCGATACAACGTGAGCATTTTTCAAGAGGGACAAAACAACGGTCTTGAAATTGTTCGAGAAACAAAATTCAATTAATTGTGCTGAAGTTTCTAAAGATAGCAACGCTACTCCAAACGTTATAATCACTGACGGAATTCGCTTTCTTCTTTCCATGTACGGAGCTTCAAAAAAAGTTACCTGGTTGGATAAACTCCAATACTTATCTTTTGCAAAAAAACTTATAATAAAAAACAAGTGCAATTAGCTTGTCTTCCCCCAATCTCTTCTGCTGCTCAACAAAATCTATTCCGGGTGTATTATCAAGTTTAAGTGTGACTTGGTGATAAAATGAATCCAAAAGACGGAGGTGCGAAGTTAGTCGACAATGCACTGAAACCAATTCATACGTTACTCCCACCTGCACCAGAAAAACTCCTTAACACAATCCTTTGCAATTGAAAAAAAGGTTGCAATGCTAAATATAGCTGTCAAAAAATTAGACCGTTTTGGTCTTCAGCATGCACCAATTCACGCCTTTCTTCCCTCCTTTGCTCTGCGATATCGCTGGAAGATCACGATCCTCTACAGTCGGATTGACAGTGTGTCGAACGTCGTTTCTCCCTGCTTGTTCGCGAGTTATTGGTTTGCTGCATTTTTTTGTAATTGACCCTTCATTCTTTCTCCTAATCTTTTCATTTGTTGAATGATTACTTCGTTTACATTGTTTGTCTTTTTTGTATTTTTATCTCTACGTGTTCCTCCATCTACTTTCTTTGTTTTCTTAAATTTTTTTTTTCTCATTTTTATTTCCATTATTACTATTACTTTCTTTATTATCTTTTTCGTTCAGTCGATTCCGAGGTCCAACATTCGTTTGTTCGACAACGTTCTCCGCGTTGTTTATCGCGTTTAATTGTGGTTTGCGTAAATTTTACGTAAATTTATCGCAATAGCCCATTGTTTATTTGCCTGTTGAATTAATCCGTTTTCATGCTCGTATTTTCTTATTTATTTGAATAAGTCCGTATACGTTTTGATACCCTCGCGATCAAATTATTCAATTAATCTATCGTTGAATCCTGCATAAATCGTATCTGTTCGTTTTCCAAGTAGTTCTTTATCTCTAAGTTTTTTATATAACGCGCTCATTTTTTTCACGTAATCGACTCCTGTTCCATCTGCTAACTGGATGCTTTTGTGCGTTTTAATCATTATATTCTGCTCGTCATTTTTCTTTTTAAATGTTTCGCGGAAACTCTCGACAAACCGTTCCCACGTGACCTATTGTTTGTGGAAAACCATATTTCAACGTGGTACCTTTTAAAACGTCTGGAAATTTGCGTAAGATATCATTTTTTTCAATTTTTGCCGCAGTGAGTTTACGCTCTAATTTTTTTATGGAATCATCGGCGTCTAAGTCACCAGGATATTTTAATAGGCATTAGTTTGTACTTTTACATTTTATCGCTACTTCTCCGACCTAAAAGACTGAGTAAATGTTCACAACATTGATGTCAGTTATGGCTAAGAGCTTTTTTCTTAATTCAACCCAGCATGCAAAGGGACATATGTTTATATTCAATCGCATTTCTCAATGTTTAGTACAATCTTTGACGAAAGGTTTGTTATTCAAAATGTCTCTCTGTTTATTTGCCAAACTTTTGCCTCATACTTTTATTATTCATCGAATTTACTAGAGTTCACAGAAATTCTAGTCAATAATAGATGATTGTTCATTGAACACTTCGTTAATATTTGATATCTTTTTGAATTTAAGAAACTTTGAACAATATGATTAAATTTGATTTTAAGTCAAGCTCTATTCGTCGCGGTCGTACAGGCTTCTGATTTATCTCACTTCCACCGCAACAGATTACCACGATCACGTCTTAGAGAAGAAGAGTGATGCTGGATTATGTATCACGGGCTCACCTCGCGAGAAACCTTGTCAAATACAATGACTAGACTCCGCTGCTTGTTCGGGTAGTCGTGGGAAAGGGCTTTGGTTACTGACGCTCTAGTAAATAACAAATTTCGCGCTTGTCATTGAATGGCGAATTTTTCTTCATTTCGTACAACAATTAACAATTAATCTATTCGTGTTGCAGCATTACACAAACCCGCGACAACTTGCTTATGTTTTTTAGTGTTCGATTCTTCGCTGTCGATGAATCCTAGTGACTACACTCTGCGTCTACTCACTCGGTCTGCATTCTTCGATTTCTGCTCAATGCCTCACGTCGATGACTCGATACCTTCCGGATTTACTTGGAAATCCTCGCACTGTTCACCCCACCTCTGGTTTATCTAACTCGCACTGGTACACACGGAAAATAGTGTGAATTAATAAGGCGACATGCGGACTCGCCCGCCTTACCACGACTATCGCACTCGCTTGCGTTTGTACGCAGCGTAGCAACTGCGAGACAATACTTGAGACAGGGGTCGTCCCATCACAAGGTATATCATGATCTGTTATTATATTTACTGTATTTATAAAATTTCATAATAAGAAATCAGTCAAGAAACATTCATTATATCATAATTAGGATTTTTATTAATTTAAATTAGAATTATTGAATCTCTTAAATAAATACAAATATTTCTTTATTTTTTAATTTAAGAATTTACCCGACAGAAGTTGATATGTAAAAGTTATATATTATGTAAAATGCATATGTAGATTTACACAAGAATTCAAAAGTACATGTGAAATTAGCAAAAATACAATCAAAACTACTCGCTACAATATACTTACGAAGATGGACGATGAGCAAATTCCTATATAAATGAAACTATATATTTCAATATATATCTTTATTGTACATTTTCTTGTAGAGATTACATTTTGCGAGTAAAATTAAATATATATTTGAAACAAAATGTGTAACAATAATTCATTTAAATATCAATCGAGCACGAAAATAAGCCAATAGTCATTAAAATAAATCTGAACAATGATTGAATGGTGAAAAAATATTTAAATAGATTCAAAAATGATACTACATTAAAATTTAAGCTAAAATAAATATTGAAAACTCACGTTCTACGAAAATAACTTGTAGTTATTTGTAGTTATCGACAAAGATAGGGCAATCGATTGTGGGCGTTATAGAAAAGGATTTGATTGCTTCATTAATATATAAATTAGACAACAATAAGAGAAAAAAAACATTTGTGTCGCAGTCATCAACGTGTGAGTATGAAGTTAAGAAAATGTAGAAATAGGCTGATGTTTTGCATTAAATTGCGAAAGCGAGTGATGCAATACGATGTAAGCGTGAAATTATTAAACATGGACGGGAAACAACGCAACGAGCTATGAACGAAATGTTTGAACCTGTCGTAGCTCCTCTACGAAAATTGGTGGATAAGACACCAATGAAAAAAGAGAAATTTGATGATGTAAAAACGGAAAAATTTGATGCGGAGGAAGAAGAGCCAATCGATGGAGCTATAAGTTTCCAAACAACATATGATGATACTCTTAATTATGATGTAGATAACAATGAAATAACTGATGATGAATCTTTCACAACTGCTTGTTATCAAAGTACACCGATAAAAGAGTTACCTGCAGTATCATACTTGAAAAAATTCGATGCAAAACATCAAATGAAGGAATCGGATACGAAGTTCGGTGTAAGAAAATTAAAAGATAAACTGATGATTGGTAACTCTGAAGCGAGATTTGATAATAAATTTGTTTACATCGATTATAAAAAATATGAAAGTACTCCTTGTCTCTTAAAATTGCTATTTATGGAATCGCCAGATCAAAATACAACAACAGAAAGTGACGAGAAAACTTATGGACAAATTTCAAAAAGCACCTACGCCTATCATAAACATTATCACCCTGACAGAAGTCTCAGAGAAAATAAAAACTCAAAGAAATATCAAAATATTATCAGCAAATATTTGCCTAAAAGTGGTGAGGGTTGCCGACATAAATAATAAATCATAATCGACCACTGGACTATGTTTATAGGGATGATTCTAATGAACTTGTTGATCGATTGCGTCTACTCGTTTCATCACGTGCTGCTGGTAATTTCAGCCATAACAATAAAAAAATGTCAATTATTGAAGAGCTACGTGAAGCTGGAATTATATATTAATCAGATGCTTAATATCATAACTCATTAATCAACTGTCTCTTGAAGAGAGAGAATGAGTGTTGATATTTTCGGACGTCAGTTGACGAAAAAAGCACAAAAAAATGCTATCCAAGGATCTCCTGGCATTGGATTTAAATAAACAATTGATAAACAGTACGATATGAATAATAAAAGATTGTGCAACCTTGCTGATCCAGTAGATCCGAATGATGCTGTATTATTAAAAGTTCTTAAATCAAGTATCATAAATTCGATAGCATCTTTAACACAAGAGATACAAAATCTCCAAGCAAAAATTGAAAATATCAGTGAGCAAGTAAAACAGCAATTGGAATCATCACCAACAGCACAACAAAATTTCAGGGCAGAATTGAATAAAATAAATGAATTTTATCAAATTGATCAATTGAATACGTTTAAAGAAGCAGATAGTTGGCTTACCGACATTATAAAACAGCTAGAGGAGAACGTTGAGAAAAAATTGAAAGGGAGACCTAAAGCCCAGTTGCTATGAGCAAGGAAAAAAATCAAATTACAGAAGAGCTTCATAGACCAGTCAGAAGAAATTCTCAACGACGACATGTGGATATACGTGGACTTGATGAATCATGGCAAGCTGATCTCGGCGATATGACTGCATATAAATCCTACAATAAAGGATATCAATACTTATTAACAGTTATTGATATTTTCTCCTAATATACTTGGGGTACACCAATAAAGACTAAAAATGGTAAAGATGTCACTGCTGCAATGATGTCAATTTTCAAAGAAAAAAAAAGGCCTAAATTCTACATGTTCATAGAGGCAAAGAGTTTTATAATAAGGATTTTGAAGGACTTATGAAGCAATATAATATGAAGATGTATTCAACATTCAGCAACCTGAAAGCATCAATTTGTGAACAATTCAACCGAACTTTGAAAAATAAAATGTGGAAAGAATTTACTTTTCGTGGAAATTACAAATGGATTGACATTTTATCAAAATTACTTTTATCCTATAATAATACTAAACATCGCACAATTCGAATGAAACCTATCGATGTGACTCTGGCTAATGATAAAAAATTACTCGAAGCAGTCTACAAAATGTTCAAAGTTACGAATTAGAGGAATAAATTCAAGATTGGTGACAAAGTTCGCATAAGTAAATATAAGTACATATTTGAGAAAGGTTATACTCCCAACTGGACAACTAAAATCTTTACTGTGAGCAAAGTCGAGAATACTTACCCTGTGACATATAAATTGACTGATTATCAAAATTGACCAATAGAGGGCGGTTCTTACGAGAAAGAATTAATTCGAGTCCAATATCCTGATGTATATTTGGTGGAGAAAATATTATAAAAACGTGGCAATCAAGTCTATGTCAAGTGGTTAGGATTTGGAGAGGAACACAATAGTTGGATTAATAAATTAGATTTATAATGGCTCAACGCAAAAGTTTGATGAAAAAATGGCTGAAGAAAATGTACTTTGATGCTAAAAAATTGTCATGTTATACAGATGATGAAGTTGTGAATGTCAAATACGCTTCTTGTTAAATACTATTTCTTAACAATATCAACATGACCATTCAAACACCGTTCGAAATCATCAAACGTAATGCTTTGCAATGTTGACTTTTCTATTCCTTTAGCTTTCTTCTCCACGTTTTTATCTTTTTCTTCGTCTTCTTCTTCTCCTTTCTCTCCCCTTTCTTTCTCATCATCATCGTCATCTAAAAGCTTGAACGAATATAGTTCGGCACAGAGCCCAACAAATTCCGTCATGATTGCACCATTGTTTGCGTCTTTCATAAGGCTAAGGACTTTTTTATTCATTAAAGGAATTCCATAGATGTTGTTAGGTGGATAATCGCATGTGTCGAATTTTTGACTATCACGTTCGATGATTTTATGTACATCAGGTACTGTGAAATGATATATGAGACTATCGGTATCGGTATACAGAAGTTTAGAAGCATCATTTGAAAAATTTTTCTTGACATAATTGTAGTGAAAATCATATAAAAATGTTTTTGATGAATCTAAAATTGCAAAACCTATCTAAATGGGCTTATCAAAATAAACATTAAGTCGTCTCATTTCTATCATGATCATATCTTTGTCAAAAATGGTACCACTATGGAAATCCGGTTTTGAAATGAGCGCTCTAGCGTCATATCGACCATTCCATTTAGTGACTAGTTTAACATCTTTGTACTTTCTTACGTTTTCTATAGTCTTACCAAATATAGCGATATTCATGAGTTTATAAAAATTTTTTTCGAAATCATTTTTTGCATTTTTACGACATTCTGTGTTTTTATCTATATACGGTTTGAGCCATTGAGACTGTTTAAATTCTACTACTCTATGGATTTTTGTACATTTTGGACCTAACTCTAAACACTGTTTGAGATTCTGACAATGGATGACATATCTAGTTATCGGATAAAGAGTTGTTGCCAATTTGGATTGTTTGCGATTCGGTGGAATGCAATGCTCTGGTCACAAGGGCAAATCTTTGTGAAGATCATGAATTTCTTTTGGATACTCCAAGTCAACTTCAACAATATATCCGATATCATCATCGCCACCGAAAAGATCTTCAACAGTGATTTGCTCCTGCACCCATAGACAGGATCTCTCTGGTAATGACATGCTCATTGCATCGCCATATGAATTATTTACATCGAAATACATGATATATGATTCTACTTCGCTCTGATCATGAGCATCCGCTATGTATCGATTATAAGCTGCAGCATAACGATTTCAGCATTGCAATACACCGCCTCGGATACCTTTCTCAATGAATAAGACCATTCATAGGTCTATCAAAAGCTCAAGTTCAACATTCGTATGTTTCAACGTTGCGTCAAAAGCGGGCTCCGGAGCAGTGTAGTAATGGAGAGGATCCAAATCGTATGTTTTTTGACAGCTATGTACGTCTGTTTTAAGGTATAAATCGGAGTATTAACCGAGTGTTTAAATTAAAAACTTATTCCAAACTGCCAGAGCATTTTTATAGTACTTATTAGACACATTTCTACCATCAAGTTTGGAATAAAATTGTTCTTTCGCTGGTGAATGATCATCATTTAACTTTTCCATTGAATCAATATATTCATATGAAAATACGCCTTTTCTCGTAACCAATTCAAATTGTTCAGGATCTGGATAATATGATTTTATAATTTTTTTATCATCATTACCGAGGTATGAAGCTAATTTTCTAATACTAGAGGCCATGAATCTAAATGAATGAATTAATCTAAGGGAAACTTCTGTATTATCAACTGATTTTGTAAATGAAATGTAGCGTTCTTTGTTGATGGGTAATAGAGTTATTGTTCCTGCGAATGACGCAGCTAGAGATTTAATGATAAAGTGAGAATCGTAACCGGACAGATTGTGAAAAATGACTGGAATTATGTGAGATTGTTAATAATTCAAGTTGCAAGAGCTATGAGCTGGACCTCGGTATTTGCCAGGGAAATGCCAGTAATCATAGCATTTATCATTGAGGGAATGAATTTTTTTTCCGCATATGTGACAGATATTTAATTGATGACGCTTTCTTCCTTCATTATTTAGTGGTATCATTGAAAGAGGATGTTTTAAATAACCATCTACTTCAGTTGCAATATTTTTTAACTCTTCCATAAACCATTGAATGCATGTGGGTGATCAATTTAATTTAAATCGTGATAACTTATCATTATACGTACAATGAAGATAAAAAGCTACACTGTGTGGGACATGCTTTTGTGCCTCATCTACTTGCGGCTCTAAAGTACACTCAAGATCGGCGTATACTGCAAATGCTACAGGGTCTTTATATTCGAAATTTCTGAAATTAACAATCTGATCTTTTTCGTTGGGAAACACCATTCGTACCTTAATTATTTTGAAACAATCAAGTTTGTGATTTTCATATGACTTTTGCCATCTAAAGTGACATAAACATCGATCACACAGAAATAATTTATAGTCACTTGGTTTTATCTGCCATCCAACTAGGCACGAAAGATTTCTGATCACTTCTCAGAAATTAGTTGTTTTCAACATGATGTCATTTCTTAGAAAATAATTTTTATTACTTGAAAACATTGAAAAACACGATATACAGGATCAAATTTCATTTAAGTCAATAGAACGCTACCCCTAAAATAAAGTCTTATACGATTTGGAAAGTTCATTTCAATTTTGATTTTGGTTGTGGAACGTTGTCTTTAAAAATTAAAAATGAATAGAAATATTCTTTATATTATCGATATGGACGGTTTTATGGTTAATGGTGAATTCATGTGTACAGAGTTAGGTTTTATTGATGTGCTAACTAATGAAGTTAAATCAAATTTCTGTAAGGTGGGAAAGTTCAGAAAATTATCGCATCGAGATAAAAAAGCAGCAGCAGTTTGTTTGCGCTATGTCCATGGAATGCGTTTCCATGATAATAAAAATGATGCAGATCAATTTGAGATTGATAATTTATTATTGAAAACTGCCACAGAAGCGAAAGAGAAAGGATTTTTAATTGCATATAAAGGTGGCAACTTTGAAGAATCCAAGTTGAAAAGATTGAAAATTACATTAATCTGGAGTTGATGGGATGTCCTAAGTTTGAAAGGATCAAAAAATTTATGATGCAAGAAGATTGTGAAATTCATCATCATTTGGAAACTTTATCATGTGAACGTCATTCTGAATTGAAAGATCCAGGAAAAATTACTTATTGCCCCAAGCAGAAATTTTTTTGTTTTAAATATTTTTTAGACAATATGTTTTGATAAGTTGAGATAAACTTTCATTATTTATCAAGATGTTTTTTTCTTTTTCATGATATTTGAAAAACGTTTTTGAAGAGTACAATAGAATGTGTTGGTGGTGGTTAGCTGTTAAAAATATAGAATCCTACAGATCTTGATAAATCAAAACAGAAAGGAATCATATGAATGTGAAACACTTTTCAGGAAAATAAAAAAATATGATCATATTGTCATAATAATTTACCTTTCTTCCTGATCATGAATAAGAATGATTGTAATTAAAAATACAAACACATTATTATCTTGATTTTATTTTTATTTTAATGCTTTTAATTCTCAACATACAATTATTTGGTGCCATTCTTTAAATTTTAATTTTACAATTATTTCGGAAAATTTCTTTTTTTAATGTCTTACTGCTGTATATAATATTATTATCATAAATTGATCCAACGATTGAATCATTCAATTGCTTGTGCATTTAATGTAGTATATTGATGGTAAATTCACTTCATCACACAACTTGATTAATAATTAACAATTTCGATAGATATTCTAATTACCATAAATTAATTAATAACTTGAATATTTTAATAAAATTGTAATTAATCATGCGAAATGAAATAAAAAATCTTTTTTATTATACTCTGAATGTCATCATTTCTCAATGCAACACACATTGGATGTTGTCCATCGAATGTTATTGAACAATTCAAGCAAATCAACAAAAATTACTTTTTGCATCACCCATGAGCTAGTTATAATTATGAGAGTCTCATGGAATATTGGAAATTCAATGAAAAATCATTTAGATTAAATTCTTTTCTTTTATTACACTCCGAATATCATCATTTTTTAATGTAACACACATTGGATGTCGCCTATCAATCCTTATTAAACAATTTAAGCAAATCAAGAAAAAAAAATACTTCATTGGCTTTTATGAAGAAAAAAAAAATATGTGTTAAAGTACAAAGTAACAGCTCTATCTTATTTCCTGATCATGAAATATTACTCATTAAATCATAAATGTTAATTTAGTATAAAAAATCATTGATTTAATTGATTATCATATTTTTAAGTACTATGTTATACTATTGTTGAAATATTCCATCACATAATTATTAAAGCACTCACTCATTAGCGACATACAAGTATAAAAGTCTTTTAAAATATTTTAAATTTAATAAAATTCTTTGGACTACATACATTTCTGAGATTTCATTATACATGAATTGTTAATTGTTATCATAACCGCTATCACTAGACTTATCATCATTGTCAAAATTGAAGAATGAAATAAAATTATCATCATGTAGATCGGCTGAAGAAATTGGTGAAAATTTGTAGGTCATGTTGATGTCATCAGATGTCAATTTACATATAATATTATCCAATAGTAGAGAATATGGATTTCTACGCATCTCACAGCCATACATCTCAATTGAAAAATTTATTTTTTCTTCTATAAAATCAACACCAGTCCATCCTGATAGTATAGATGTCAAATTCCCATGGCTGTATGTACACGGAGAGAATTTTTTCACTAAATCTAAGTGCAAAAATGACAAGTCCACGTTTCGAAATTTATAAGTAAAAATATTTCTGTTCAACAGTGAATTTTAGGTTGTCATAAGTAATTTTTGACTTATTCTAAGTAATCATTTTAGTAAGACACCTCTTAAGTACAAAGTTAACTTACAAGAACTCAAAATTTACTAGCGAATGGAAATATTTTGACTTATGAATTTCGAAACGTGCGCTTGTCATTTTTGCACTTAGATTTAGTGAAAAAATTCTCTCCGTGTAGGTACTGGAAAATTGGGAATATTATCACATTTAAATATTTTTATGAATAAAATGTGAATAATTCTGCTTTTTTAAAAAGTTTTCACATACCTTTCAATGCTGTTTACTATATAATTTCTGTTCAAGATCACTCAAACATTCACTTCTTCGGAAGAGACGATTCCGTTGTAAATTCGTATGTAATCAAAAATACATATTCGGTATGAGTATTCACAAGTATTTGTTTCTAATATTCCGATGAACACTTTTTTGACTCTGCTAAAATTAATCACATTACCTATTAGTCCAGTCAATAAGAGCTAATCTTTGCCATTTTGAATTGATCACCTGCAACAAACGCGAAAATTTGCATAAAGGTTCGTAGATCAATATACTGAAATTGCAGATTGCTGCAGTGACGGCAAAGGGTGCAAAAAAATTACAAAATGGTGCACAAACGTGTTTTTCATCAATATCTTGCGACTGGCTGGGAAAATGGAAAAAACTCCCAATACAAAGTTGTAGAAAATTAAATTTCCCACAAAAAAGGTATTATGTATTTCCGCGTATCTCCCATAGTTTTTGCACAGAAAGCATTTAAACGTGCAAAATTAAAAAAAATTTTTTTACATGTCGTTCATCGTTTTTTCTATTTAAAAACGATCCTACATGCTTCATTGGGATTTAATTAATATATTTCGCCCATTTTTTTATTCATTTATTCTTTTTTTCATATAATAATCTTGAAAAAAACATTTGATTTCAATTTTATTATATTATAATTTAATTTTAACATTTTATTTTTTATTTCATCGTGTTCAGCGCAAAATTTGCGTTGAAACCATATGTTTGCAATATGTATTACCTTTCCTTTTACCTGAGCTATTACTAATTTTCTTTCAGGGGGACATTTACTCCGCTACATCACTGGCGGAGAGAGAGAGCGATGAATATTTATCTCTCGCTCCCACTCATTGAATTTTTCTACGCATGCGCGGCGCATGAAAAAAGCATGCGTGTGAGTGAGATCAGAATTATTTTTATGCGAGCGTAAGAAATAGACATATAAGAGTGAGACCGTACGTTTTCTAATAAGAAGAGAAGAGATAGAAAATCAGACAAAAATGAGACCCTTGCGCTCTACGAAAATAGTTCTATTGAGGACTTCTAGCATTGGGTCATAAAAGTTTTTATGTCTGTCATTGAGCTCTACAGTCAGCAGGCAATCCTAACAAACATAGTATGCCATCGAAAATTGTATTTACTAAAAAATTTCAATATTGGTCCGCGATTGAATTTTTTTCAAATTACTTGCAACCAATATATCAGTAATTTTCTTTTGATATTTTCCGATATATACAGATCGATAGAGAATCGAATTTCGGATCGATTAAACTATACTTTTCTTGATATTTTTTAAAAATTGTTCTTGCCATTTATTTGACAAAAAAACAGTGCTCAATCAATTCAAAAATCTTTTTCTATATCGATCTATATAAAAACCTGAGTTAAGAAACTTTCATTCTTAAAATTTATCGAATGGTCTTTTATTTCTAATAGCTGCATTATTTAGATGGTTTATTGACATATAATTTTAATAATCTTCAATGTCGGCCTTCATTTCATCAAAACTTATCGGATTTTCTACAGCCACTTCGTCGAGAAATTCTTCTTCCTCTTCTTCATGTTCCGACTGATTTTCATCTAATTGTAAGTCTTCCATTTCATTTTCTCCTTCATCCCCATCGTCTTCTGGTGATAAATTGTGTACTGCTTTCAACGATGGGTTGTTACACATTCTTCCTTCACAGTTCTTACATAATTCATTTTACCTAATGCCGCTCTTTCTACAAGTGCATCGGTTGGTGTCACACTTCTGACAACTACAATGAATCTGTAAAAAATTTTCTTCGTTATAGTGGCGCTGATAATAAAATTTCGATAATTTGATAACAATTAAATTAATTCTTACCGTTTTTAGAAGTTCTTCTGGAGCTGGGGGCGCTGGATTCATCACTGGAAACATAATAGCTGGGAGTAATTTCTTCCACCCCCAATTTTCAGGTTCCAACTGGTTTCCCAACCACTCTTGAATTTGATAGTAAACTCTTTTCGTGTGTTCTTGCAGTGCTGGTATTGTTGGAGGTAATGATGCTAATGATTCTTCGATATTGTGTTGATATAATGATGAATTAAATAGTTCATATCGAAGTTCAGCAAGCGTTTTATGTTCATCTTTTTTATTGCTGGATAAGTATAAACGAAATATAATTGTTTCTGCTACTTTGTACAATATTGAAAAATCCTGATCTTTTACGTAATATGTTCGAATCATCTCCACCAAACCGGGATTATTCTGTAGAAGTGTGATTATTTTTCTTTTCCCTTTATTGTACAAGGCATTTGTGGTATCACATCCAACAAATGCGTGTGCAAATGAAATAAAGGGTTTGAATTGTTTATTATTAGATGTGGAGAATAAGGTATTTCTCTGTCGGCCAGAACCCATTTTATAAAAATATATTGATTGATCGTCTGGTGTTTGATCAATTAATAAGATGAAGAGATCCACGTCATTTCCAACAATTACAATTGTGTTACTTAATTTCTCCTTCAGTGTGAGAGCTGTAGTAATCAGCAATTTCAGTATATTGATCTACGAACCTTTATGCAAATTTTCGTGTTGGTTGCAGGTGATCAATTCAAAATGGCAAAGATTAGCTCTTATTGACTGGACTATATGAAGAATTCCAATGAACTGTCTCGGAAAGGGTTGGGAGTTTAAATGATTAAGATAAAGAACTCTTTTGCAGCCCAAAAAAATTTCTAACGTATGTATGAGTATATATATATTATTCACATACATACTTTTATTCATAAACTTACACTTGATAATAAATAAAACAGGAGGAACAGTTTCTAATTTTATTCTAATCATGTGAATCAATAATCTGTTCATATCAATTTTATCTTTCTCAAGAAATGGCATGGTATCTTTGTTTTTACTTGTGCTGGTTAAAGCATCATATTAAAACCTGCGTAGTTTACCAGCGTGTTCATTATATATATATATATATATATAGTTAATTAATGTATGTTTCAAATATTCGTGCAAAAATTGCACGAAATAATAAGTAATGTAATATTTTATACAACATAATAGAGCTTTTTGTTTTTTAAGTATAGTTGGTTTTTTTTGTCGATAAGAGATTATCGTCTTTGTGGTCGAAATCAAGTAAGATCAATAAGTTTATTTTTGTATTATTTATACAAATCTGTACTAGAGAATTTTACAAAGTTTTGAAACGGAAGTATTTTAAAATAGAAATATTATCTGAAACATTTTAAGGTGTACTAGGACAGGAGTTGAATGTCATTGAAAGAAGAAGTTTATTTAATTATATTTTTTTTCGAATTCAGATGACTGCTTTAATTCTTCGTAGTTCACCTAATTTAATTTTTTTCTATTCAAACGTATAAAAAGCGTTTTTTAAAGAAATTTTTAAGTTTTTCTGGCTACGTAAAAAACATACATAATTGTTTTTTAACCAAGTTTTATAGCATACATAAATTTTAGCTATATCAAAGTGGGCTTAGGTTGATGTTCGTTTAACTGTAAGATTATGAAAAGCTCTTCAAACGTCTTTATAATAGAGATCCTATAAAAATTGGAACATCATATTAAACAAAAAATATTTTTTTAATCTTATAATATAATTAGTAATTTACATGTTTCTTCGATTTGAATTCGATTCATGAATGCAAGTTCGAATGATCCATTATCTTTCGTTTCAAGCATAAAATAAGAAAGTCTCGTTGAATTTTAGACAATATATAAAACAAAATTATTTTTACCGTATTTTTTATGCAAATTATGGTACTCAAAAATTTCTGAGAAAATGTTTTACTGTAAATTTTGTTGTTTCGTGCATTCAAAATTTAATTGCTATCTGAAACATCTTAAACTCACTCGAGCATGAGTGATAAATTAATTTGCGGATTGAAATATGTCAAATGAATGAAAAAAATGAAGAAGTTATATAAAATAATCTGTCAATACATTTAGAACAATATAATATATCAGCAGATTCAATAGAACACATTATTGACACTTTTTTAGAAAATCATCTATTCAATAATATTGAAGATTCATCAGAGACTAGTTTCAAGCGTAGAAAATTTGACGAAAAAAAATTTCCTTTCGTCAACCCTATTCAAATTTTGTTGCCTACTAAAAATGGTAAAAAACGTTTTTATCACTTCGTTCCACTAAGCTCAATATTTTTGCTGCTATTGTTTGATGACTAAACAATCACTCGATGCAGATGATGAAGTTTTCAAAACTTATCCTAATAAAACTGTTAAATTGTATAAAAAAGTTAAAGAATAAGTCTAGAGAATAAAAACAAATGTTCTGTTCATACAAAAAAACAAATGAATAACAAATCACCCATAATCCAAGAAATTAAGTTAAATTTTACCTTCAATAAATTAGAATTTTATCACGTTCGTCTTCCTGGCTTACCTCTTTGCCTAGGACATGACATTTTCGAAGGTATACCCGCGTATGACGGGAAATTGTTCATTGATGATCTTGGAAAACAGGATTGGTTTTCATACAAACTATTAAATCCGAGAATAGAGACTTTTAAATATTCACTTGAGGATCAACGTGACAAATTATGTTGTGTTTTACTAAACTCTCAGAGACTCTCAAGCGCGGCTTGTCAGCTATGGACGTTTATTCGATTATTACCGTTGATAATTCTTGACAAAATTGATGATGTTGATTATGATACTTGGAAATGCATTTCATTGTTATCAGAAATTATTGAAATAATATGTTCTTCTGCTATACATGAAACTTGCATAGTTTATCTAAATGTACTTATACGTGATTACATTGATTTACGTAAATCATTGGTTTCGCAGCTTCTTCGTCCAAAATATCACTATTTGATGCATTATCCGGCTCTTATTTGTAAATTTGAACCGCTAATGAAATCATGGACACTACGAAGTGAAAGTAAACATTGTTTTATGATACGTGCTATACGATTTTCTCCGAGTTTCATAAATATTACAAAATCACTTCGTGTCAAACACGAACTTAATCAATATTTTGTACATTCAGGGGGAAAAGTTAGTTCTGATATTAAATTAAAAAGTCGCGTAAAGTTCAACGTAAAAGTACATAATGAAGCAATTCAACAAGTTCTATCAAACATCAAACTATGTCCCGAAATTGTCGAGTGCCATGAAATAATAAAGAACGGTATTACATATCGTCACCGAGATGGATTATTTGTTTAAAGAGAAGAATATCAGTAGAAAATCATGGTGGGCAAAATTTGTATAATACTATATGATGAAATTATAGTGTACTTTGTTGTAAAGGTTTTGAAAACGGATTTCATACCTTATTTAGGCGTGTATAAATTGGGAAAAGTATTAGAGTACAGATGTATAAAATTTATTCAACTCGTTAGTTTTGGAAAATGACATATCTATCATACAAGCGCTTTTCCATGGGTAAAACCTGAATTCAGGTTAATTGAACATAATCTGTGAAAATACTAATAATTTGATTTATATATGTAAATAATTTGATTCGAGGTTGAATGTAATAATTATTTTTTTATTCTCAATAGAAGTTAACAAAATTATTATTTTTTTTTAATGCTTGTAAATTATAGCACATTAATCATACATATATATAATTGATAAGTGAATTAAATACACGAGCGTAAGAGATCAAACATAGTGAATAACAATTTAAAGATAAATTAAGAAACTAAGTTTTCATAATATCACATAGCATAAATTTTTTTATAAATACAAAAGTAAATAATAGCAATCTAAAACTGATTGATAACAGCAACCAAGTCATGACTGCATTATTTGAAGTTGTTCGACATGATAAGCTAAGTGAAATGAAAATCATCAGATCTGCAACAATAGATGAGTTTATTACTACAGCAAAAATCAAGTTAAAACTGATAGACGGAATATACAAGGTATTTTTATTATAAATATGATATTTAAATTTTAGTTCCATTTTTTGAAAATTTCTGAAAATTTTAAATAGAAAAATATTCTGCACCAAATCTAAATTATTCTTTATTATTGCTTTATAGTCAAATAGGAGATATAAAATCATTAAGAATAAAGTAATTGGTTGAGTAAATCTGGATTTAGCAAAATCAACTTCAAGGAAAAAACATAATTTCACGTAAAAAAATTTTTATGTTTATGTGGAATTCATGATTTTTATCACTTCAACAGATATATACAGACGATTTTACGGAGATCGATGGAGGTAAAATATTGACGGAATTAGCTAAGGCGAAAGAAACTAGAGGTGACCAGCTTATATTGACTATACTTCCAGATGGGATTCCTTGGGATGGGAACTCTCTACAGACAAATACATTTGCTTCATTAACTAGTGAGCATTATCCATAATTTTCAATTATTGAAAAGAAGTTTTTAACTATCAATTCTTTAAGTCATGAATAATTATTAGTTTTTTAGAAAATAATACTATAAACGAATTCGACAATCAATTTATTATGCAGTTCACTATGAAAAAGCACAATCGGAGAATAGTTCCAAACTACCTGATAGTTTACATGAAACCGATGACGAATGTATTGAAAAATCAAAAGCACAAGATGAATATGGATGCGTCGCATATCTACCGGCTCCACCATCATCTGAAGTGTTAGATTCGTTAGAAGAAAAACGATTGAAACTGATCGAATACTATGATTCATCAGATAGAACAATTAGTGATAAAGTGTTTACTCTAATGGATAAATGTCATTATTTGCAATGTAAACAAATTCACAAAGAGAAAAAATAATCAAAAATTTTTGAACATTGGTCCTATTTTCACAATTATAAATCAATTATACAGCATGCCAATCAATTGCTAGGTAAGGAAACTGATTTCATATAGTAGGAATCATTAAATAAGCTGGCGAAGTCAATTAACACTTGGTCAAAAAATTAAGAAATTGTTCGTGGAGTTAAAGCCGAAAATAAAAAAAGCCTGTCTGATGACGAAAAAAGATATGTTCGTGAAGCGATAAAAATTGCGAAGACACATAGTGATAATCGAAAAAATGATGAGCCGTACCATGCGATTGTTTTTGGATTCATTGTAAAATTTATGCAAGAGATGCAAAATTTCTTTACGGCTTAATTAATGTAAGTTACGAACGTTACAATCCATAATTTTGAAATATTGATAAATGAAAATAATGAAATTCAGATTTTCAATCATTGTTTTTTATTTTACCTATGGGAAGAAGTCACTGACAAAAAATTGATTCAGCATGTACCTGTTGTTAATTCGGTGTTAATGATAAGAGGTACGTAATATGTGTATATGATAAAATTACTTTTCTTCCTGTAAAATAATTAACGTAATGAATGTTTTACTGATATTTTATTGAAATCCTTTTGTTAATGGAAATTTTTATTTTTAATTTTTTGAAAAATAAAATATTTTCATGTTACCATAATAAATTGAATTTTCTGAAATAATTTGATTGAATAAAATGTTTTTATGGATTTGGGAGGAGATTTACATCATCCTGCTAATATATACAATGCCGTCATTGAGAAAGAAATTATTCTACATGCTGGGTCATTCACAGAAGGCTTATTGACAACTTTTCCTACTTATTATGTTTTTGGCATTGCTTACCCTCAAGAAATCAGGGGGACATTGAGCACAATTCAACGGTGAGTGTTAAAATATCATATTATGCTTTAACTTTTTAAGAATCACGTTCTATACTTTCTTAACAACTAACAGAGCGTATCAATCACAATGTTTTTTTTTCTTACTCCTATTAAAAATTTGATAGAACGGATTAAAAAATCTTTAAAATTCTATTTTGCCTTTATTATGGATGGTCCGAACTTGCCATTATTTCCTTTGATTTGCATTTCCTTGACTTGTTAACTCCTGATAATTGCACAATAATGAAACAATGATAAAACTATGGTAGATAAATCTGAATAATACACTTTTATATTTAATTATGTAACATGATTAAAAAGATACTGCTATTCTACTACCTTACGATAGAATATGATATTACATTGAATTATTCTTATCTTACTATAAATATATTTTCTATGATGCCTCAAAGATTATTATATACGATAAGTAATTTTCTTAATATAAAATAAAAATTATTATTGTTTGATATTTTTATTATAAACCTGTAACGTGAATCCATCAAGAAGTGCAGGACACTGCTACAACTTCTTGCTATTTTCAACCTTAAACCTTAAATATCTCAATATTCTGTGATTTCCTCGAACTGAGTTAGTACAATCCTCGTAGTATAATTACAATCAAACGTATGAAAATCACGGAGTATTTTTAGTATAACTTGTTTAATAAAATTACAATAATTGTATTGTTATATTACTAAATAGATTATTGGTACTCTTCAGTAAAATTGCTAAGAATCTATTGTAATGTTTCTAAACTTAGTTGAAATGAATTGTGTAGTATAATTACGATTAAGCATACTGAAATCTGTCAACATTGTCGATATAATGTGTTTCACAATATTACAATATTTGTATTGTAATATTACTAAATAGATTATTAGTAACCTTTCAGTAAAATTACTCCAATGATTTTATAATTTTCCTAAATTCAATTGGAATTAATTGTGTAGTGAGTTTTCATTTTCTTCTTCTTTTATTTCTTCATCTTCTTTTTCTTCATTTTTTTGGATACAAATATGTTCTTAAAGTGTGAATGCGTTCGTTGATTAAACTGAAGTTACCGACGAAAGGAAATTAATTTTAAAAAAAACATTTATTGTTATCTATTTTTATGTTTGTCTTTATTGATAGAATATATTCCGACATTCTTAAAAATTGGGCCACGTTTTATGAAATTTTTTCTCAAGCCGCTACTTTTTAAACATAAGTAAAAATTAATTGCGAAAAAAAATTAGAGTCACGTGGGGCAAGTGTGCGAAGTGGGTAACTGTATGTACTCGCAGTATTTTCGGATAAGTCCGTACATGTATCATTATTATTATTTTTATAGTATAATAGCTTCGAACTATGTTAATTCATACAAGCCGTGTGGATATAAAAAAAAGTAGGGATATACATTTCGTACATTTTAACTATATCCAGTGCGAACACTTACCCACTGTGCACACTTGCCCCACGTGACTCTATTGTAAACTTTTGTCTACAAAATTACTTTTTAAATTATCCAAAGAAAATCCAAAAAAGCAATTTTTTACATTATACTCTGGTAAAACAATCCGATAGGGTCTGATAGAATACTATTAAAACCCATAAACATCTTATGAAAATTTATGGGTTCTATCGGAAGGTAGCACGCTTCTCATAGAAGAATTATAAGAACGAATCAGAATTTGAAAGTACTACAAAATGTCGAAACGATAAGACGAGAATAATAGAAAATGAATCGGACGACCCTATAAGGCCTTATAAGAATGTGTTGCGTAAACTGAACCGCAACCTGTCAGCTCTCGTCCCAGCTCGTGCTCCGTCGAGCTCACCCGATCCGCTCGCCCTATCCTAGCTCCTTTTACAGCGCTCAACGAATCATCGCTCTTCTTCTCCAACCTGGTCAATGATAGTGGGCCTACTATCACGCTTGGTCTACCGACGCCGGCTACAACGTGTTTGCAGCCATTAACGCTCATGCACGAGCTCGTTCAACGCTCTGTTCAATCTGCTCTGTATAAATTGTTCTAAGCTCTGTTCAAGCTCTAGTTTGTTTAAAACTGTTCTGATAAGCTCGACTATTGTTAATAAGTCATTGTTAATGTTCTAAATAGTTTTATTTTTTATAATAAAAACCAGACAAGCTCAACAAGTGTCTAGTTCGTGCGTAAAAGTTCCTTCCTGACCACATCCTTCGGTGTAGCTCAATCGCCATCTCTTGTCTAGCTCACTTAAACATTAAAAATAATCAGTAGCAATTTATTCGCATTAATAATAGAATGAATAGGAAAATAATATTTTTTATATACTACAGGCATGATAAGTCGCAGTTATCATGCCTGTAGAGGGAGCCCTAAGCTGTCGATTACCCGAGTATAAATTTTCGGTTGGTTTTTCGACAACCATTACTGTACCAAAACAGTATCGTAAATCAGTTTTATTATCAAACCGAAGTACAACCTAATCAGTATCGGTAAGTGAACAAATGAGACTGTAACACACCGATAATTATCCACAAGCAGTACTGAATGGTCCATAATTAAGCCTATATCAATCGTACTGGAGCAGTACCAAACCTATACTGTACAGATTCCAAATAAGACCGAATCAATCGTACTACTACAGTACCAAAGTTATACCATACAGTCTCCCGGCAATACTAGACGTAATACTGAAACAGTACTCAAATGGTACCATCTTGCCTATAATAATAGCATACAGTCGATTATTTGATTAATACTTTTTGCTAAAAATTTTAGCGAAGATATTTTACATATACACTTACATTCACTCATTTATGAAAAATAATTTATGTAAATTCTCATGTATATAAGAAAAGTACTTTTTATTCTATATGATTACTGCACTTTTGCATAATATCGTTTTCTTATTAAAAATAATTATATTAAGAACATAAATTTATTCATGCCTTTATTTAATTGAATCACTTACGCAGAACTTAATTAATATCTTAAAATGAATGATAAATATCTATTGTATAGTGATTTCTTGAGGGTTTGGAAAATTTTAGAGAGTCATGTAGTTTATATTTTCACTATGATTATTACTTAAATAATATTACTGATAGTGAGGACAGGCATTTCCGTTGTTGTGCCAGTAATTTGGATTATAATGCTCATTACTTGAGTAGTATCTACCTTGATACCAATCATTCATTTGTTGGGTACTGGGGATCAAGTATTTTTCATTTCGTTGATGATTGGCACCGGAAGTGGACTGTTGATTTATATCAGTAGCTGGTTGATAATTAGGTCCAGTAGCTGGCTGATGATTAGGTCGAGTAACTGGCTAATAATCAGGTTTAGTAGCTGGCTGATGATTTATATCAGTAGCTGGATGACGATTAGCAGCGGAAGTTGACTGATGATTAGTATAACTAACTGGCAGTGGACATTGTTGCGAAGAAGGTGATAATGTTAGTGATTTTTGAGCATTGAAATTGATAGACCGACAATTGTCGTTAGTATCAGTTGCTGTTGCCATCTTTTTTGTGTCGGTGTTCTGTAATCGATTTCTCTTAGTTCCTTTATTGTGGAATCAAGATTACCGATCAACGCAACGTAACGAACAGTCCTGACCTGCTGCACCCACAGCAGAACCGTACCTTTTTTCGTCTTCAATATGTATACTATCTGTTGATTCAAAACCAGGGTATTCAATAATCGATTACTCAATTCATTATTTGAATATCGTGCTCATCTGATAGCCTATCAGTGCACTCATAGCGCGAACCAACCAAGGGCCGTGAACGCTGTCGACTTCCGGGTGACGACTAATTAATCGTCGTCGTTCGATTGTCGAATCAGTTGCTGAGAAGCATTCCTCCGACGCGTGACTGTTACTCATCTTTTCGTGCACTCTTTTGTACTCATTTAACGCACTCATTCAGTCACAAATGTTCATTTACTCATCTTAGTGTTCACCAACTCAACTCAGTAACTCAAAAAACTCATAATTGAACTCAGTAGATTCATTCTTACTTAATTATACATAAAATTCATCATTAAATTGAACTCATCGGACTCAAATACAACGCGGCCTTACAACCCACGTTGTCGTGTACTCAACGTGGTCATCGGATTCAGTGGAATTTTCTAGTGCTCATCAGTGCTCATTAACTGAATTACTTTTGTACTCAGGATATTACTCTTATTACTGTTGCCTATTAATGAGCAAATGTTATTTGTTGTTAATTAATTATTTCACATCTATGATTGAGTTAACCCAGCATTTCTGAATTCATCAGTCAGAGTCATTTTAATCTTCAGGTAGACTTTCTTCTATCTCAGATCTATGTATGAGAACATTAGGAGATGGTGCTGATGATGATGGTATTGGAGAAGCTCTTTCTATATCTGAAGATGTAATGGTAGGAAGTGTTGATACACCTAAAACAATCAAGAAATGGGACTATTCATTATACGTAGTTAACTATTAAAGCTTAAAATATTTAATTATTACAAATTATGCAGTATAATAATTACCATTATCTATTGTTGGTTTCGGGACATTTTCAGCTCTTTTATTCTTCCGACTTCTATTGACTCATTCACGAGCCTCTCGTTTTTCGACTTTTTTTTCCATAGCTGACAGTTTTGCTTCTTTCCGAAATTCTCCCAGTTTTCTGTTTATAACGTTATTGTACGATGGAAATAGTACTTCCACTTTTCTTGTTCTCTTCATGTATCCTATGATAAAAGAGATTATATATGAGAAATTTATCATAATTTCATATTTGTTATTTTCATAGTATATTCACAAATATATTTACCTATGATTTCTTCTCTTACTTCTCTTACTGGATTACTCTGATGAAGTTGTTGGGCCGTTTTATTCTCTAAATTCATATTCTTCGTTGTAGCTGAAAATAATCTACGCATCTGACTTCCCGTTGAATTCCCATACCTGGCATCAATTATATCGATTTCTTTTTTTAGTAAAGTTACTTTCGTGTGTAGATACAGCTCACTCTACAAAAAACGAAAAAATTAGTTATTAAGTTATGCTTTAAAACATCACTAGAAATAGTTGATAAATTTCTGTAAAGTGAATAACACTCTATATCATATATAATAATCATATATTGATTGTTTATAATTCGTTTGAATAATTAAAACTTACAACTTCATCAGGCCTGATCAATTGACAGTGCATTTTCATTAACGAGCCTGCAAAAACATCTGCATATTGCTTGAAAGTTACGAATTCCGGTGTTACTAAAAAAAAGTTACTATGAAATAAAAAGATAAACGATTTTATACATGTGTATGTCAATATAAAATGATAAAAATATTTACATTTGTCTCCCAAATGTTGGGAAATACAATTTGCACATTTTTTGCAATCGACCTCATTACGTTGTTCCATTCGAAGCTTTTCATCACCTTTTTTCGCAGATTCTGCTGTAACAGGTACAATTTCAGAATACTCTGTACAGGAGGATTATTTTGTAGACTGTGTTGTAGGTTCTATTGGTGGTTTTGAGACGATAGTTTTCTCCTTGTCTCGTTCATGAGATTCGCAGACAAATACTTCCTCGTTCAAACGTTTTCGGCCAATCTGTTCATCACGAATTTTATCCTTTTTTGCCTTCGATAATTGTTTTTGGGCAGCCATAATACTAACTGGTAATTGACTTTTGACGATTCGTCCGTTGCAATCAAATGTTAAATAGTCGAGATATTCTTTATTACCTAATCGGAATAAAATCATACTATTGTACCATCTAACTGCGTGTGTTTTATAAAAGTTAATATTGAAACATCATTAGACGTAAGCGTTTATTAGAAGTTATTTATTTCTAGTTTATAAATTATTCGAAATACTATCTGATTCAATGCATCACAATCATAAAGAGAATTTTACAATCATTTTACAATATGTATGGATGATTGGAATTATCAAAATTAATTATAAAAAATACTTACTACAATTTCTGATCTTCTGAGAAAACTTACAATGATTTTTGTTATTTGAGTCTATCCGAACAGTATAAATTCACAGTAAAACTTCAAACGAAAAAAACTTAATTAATTTACGCCAAGAGAATTAGTACACTCTATCAAAATATATGAAAGCAATCTAAATTCACTCTAAATGTCACAGCTAACGTAGTTTTCACTCTGAATGCCAGACAGCGAATGACAAATAACTGCAGGAAATGTTATAACATGTAACAGACATAAACAATAGTAAAGGGTGCTCAGTTCATGAACAAAAGGTTTGGGAAAATCCTAGTAAGGACTATAAAATAAACTCTCAATACATCCGAGAAAAATTACTAACAGTTTCTTATTCAAATGACTACTTACGTGAAATGTTTTAAAATTTTACCTCATATGACGTTGTCAATCCACATTGATCAATCCAAGGTAAATCTCCTATCCATTTCACTCTGATAAACTTAGATTTAATTACTTGCATAATATCTGGAGCACTTATCACAGAAATTTCTGAAGTTTCAGTCCGAAAAATCAAAATCCATAACACCGTTTCTTCTCCGTTTCTTACTAATTTTTTTAATCTCGACATAGTTCAAGACTTACAATAATGAAAATATTTTTAAAAATCAACCTCAAGAGCTTCGATATTATAATGAGCAGAGATTTGACACTTAGAATCGGTTAATTCAAGTTCGCATGTCGACAGTGTATGGATCGAGCCATACTGATACTGTCGAGCAGTAAGTAACCGTCAGTAATCCCATCACGTTGTATATTTTAAAATATTGAGGAGGGTAGTTTATTGCTCTTAAAAACCCAACTCTGAAAACTGCAGGTATAAAGAATGACACTGTATAGTGCGCGTATGCTTTTTACATAAACTATATACAATTGAAAGCAGTTAATGTTCAATTCATTGTTGTTACATAAAAAGAAAATCTTTTTATGTAACTTTTATCTTTAAAAGTGGAGTCGTGAAAGAAAGTGAATTTTCCTCCAGTATGCCGAAAGAAGTTAATTCTTTCGATGTATCGGCGTACGGCCGTACACGTCGATGGCAATTATTGAAGCGAATACAAGTTATAAATAATCAACCCTCTTTTGAACAGTACGTACTGATCAATTAATGTATTGAAATATTACACATTACACCAGTATGTAGAGTACATCCAAACCAAAACTCAATTGGAGTCCCTTTGAGAGTATGGCAAGATAAGGTCAAACAAGACTAAAGTCCTTTAACTCCTTATAGGGTTTTAGGCAGGACGCTATCAATATGGCGTCTTGCTAGAGTCGGTCTTAAGAGACTTTAACATACATTAACAGAGTCTTTTATTTATGTAAAAATTATTTTATAATTCATTTGAATTTTCTAGTGTAAATAAATATAATGGCTACCAGTATCTTTCAGAATTTCTTTAGACAGAGTCTGGTGCATAAATGATACTGGAATACGATTGATTGCGTTAAGTCTATAGAATATCTGGATTGTTTGATTGCAAATAGCTCTAATGCTTCTGACTTTGCCTTCAGCGATTCTAGCATCAGTGATCTCAGAGATTCCGTTTTTTAATCACACTCTATTCATGGTTATACTCATATATGATTTAATGATACAATTTTAAATATTTATTATTAGAAATTTTTCATTGTGATTTATTTTTTAGGTATCATAATAATGAACCGAGTGGTTCTCGTGCAGATGGAATAGCTTATTACCACAATGATCAACAAGATATCATGGATATTGATGGTAATAAAATAATCTTGTTATTGATGCTAATACGAATAATCATTAGACAGATAATTGTATAGCAAATTTTTAATTAAATAAAAGATTGCGGGTTATTGTTTGAATATCTTATATTTAAAAAAAAAATATATGCTAGTGAGTCGTTTTATATACAAATTAAATCCAAAATATGAAATCAATTAAGGAAAGGGTAAATTATGTCATTTTGATAATTATATGATCTTATTTCAGATTCCTATCGTGAACATAATAGTAGGATGAACCGTCAAGATGAACATACAATCGATTACAACAATGATACACATTATAGTCAATATGAAAATACTGAAACAAATGTTGGCACTGAACTTAGAATCGACGATGAAAACAATGCAACAAATTGTAATGCTAACAATAATATTGAAAACAATGATGTAAGAGAAAATACTGAGGATGAACGAATAGCAATGCATGATTACAATAGTGAAGATAATGATTTAGAAGAGGATATTGAAGCAAATGATCGCAATTCTGAAAATCATAATAGTAGTGATGACGAAATCGAACATAATGCTGGATCTGCAAGTGGATATACTATTAATAATAGTTCGGATATGAAAAATAGTAATAAAGACTCAAATGAAAGTAAAAATCGTGATGAAGAAAACGATGAGCCGATTTACGATCGAGCCCCCATAACGCTGGCTGAAAGTATGCTAAGTACTTTCACATATGCTCTAAAGACCAATACTGCTGGAACCACGTTCGTTGGATTGCTGGAACTCATGTCACTTCATATGCCATCGAATTCGTCTTTCAAAAAAAACGGTGTATAAGTTTATGAAATATTTTAAAAAAGTTTCTATATCAATGAAAAAGCATCACTATTGACCTCAATGCGCATCTTATTCAGAAAGAGGAAACTTGTCATTGTGGAAATTCTGTGGAGCGACATTATTCCATTGAAATACCAACCATTGATCAACTGAATAAATTGTTTAAGAAACCTGGGTTTGTTAATGACATATCATATTAATACGATTATCGCACTGAAAGATCAGTTAGTGCGATTGAAGATATTGATGATGGATCGATATACAAGAATCATCTAAAAACTAATAATTCATCCAAAGACAAATTTACATTACCTATCATGTGGTATACGGACGGGGCTCCTATATTCAAGTTGCGAAAGTATAGTATATGACCATTTTACTACATTATAAGTGAACTTCCATATAAAAAGCGCATTTTGAAAGGAAATATAATTCTTGCTGGTATTTGGTTTGGGCCATCAGATTCTTTGATTAATTTATATCTAAGACCGCTGTATAGACAGCTTGCCGATCTCAGCGAAGGAGTAGCGGTGGGCGTATTGATATTTTGAACCAACAGAGTATTTCTCTTGAAGAATAGAGTATAGCAAACAATTGTTAACAGCATTTGTTTCAAAGTTACAAGTATTATATGATCCGGAATTCATGTCTTTTAATGTTCATGCACTCCAGCATCTTCCAGAAGTGGTAGAAAATTTAGGTCCATTCTGGGTAACTTCTTGCTTCCCACTCGTAGATTTATTAGGAAAAACAGTTAGTTACGTGCATGGAACTCGATATGTAGGGATACAAATATATTCTAAAGTAGCGCATCATATTATTATTTTAAATATGTTTCACGAATTAAGCAATGAATCATTAGTAAAAAACTTTTGTAAAAATCCAATGGCAATCGGAAAAGGAATCGACGATGTTCATCAAATTGGAAATAGACCATTTGCGTTGAGAAGAAAGGGAGGACATGACCCAGTACCGTCTACAATACAGATTGCAATTGAAGCTATAGGTATATTTGAACGAGTTAGTAATTATATTAATATATATACATTTGAGCGATTGGAAAAACGTAATCAAATAATACACGATCACTCATATGCAGCAAAAACGATATACTCTTTAAATTGTATTATTATCAGTAGTCGAGATGGCTTAAAAATTGGTTTTGTAGAGAGTTTCATTAAAATTTGTACTTGTAATACACGTTCGAATTGTATGAAAAATTGCAGTGATGCGCGTTTTTATGTACTTTTCCGAATAGCTAAAATACAATCGCCTTTGGTAGCATCTACAAGTATGATAATTGAACGGCTTAATATTGATGTCGAACGTCAATATTCAAGAATTCCGTTTCTACATGGAGTAATAGGAGAGCATCTAGTTATGCAAGTTGTTAATGTTGAATTAATTAAGAGTGGATGTTTTATTATTAAAGTTGGAGAAAAAACATATTCAGGAGAGTTGAGTAATACTGTAGAATATGATCAATAAAGAAATGGTTACAACTAATGCGTTGTTATTTTTATGATTAATTTTAATTATTTTTTTCTGTTTTAATAATGCTATTTTTCGTAAAAAAAACACAAATAACGTTCATTACGACACGATAAACTATATTTATTTTGATCATTATTCATAATATATATATGTATATTGAAAATTATGTAACGTAAGATTTCCGTGGCCCCATGAAGATTAACGACTAACTAAATATGGGTACTACTTTAGTATTATTACAGTATTCCTTGATATCTACAAATTTTGTTACTGTTGTTTCAGAATTGAAACAGTATTTGGATGGTACCAAATGGCTCTGAAAATGTACTCGCATGTCTCTGCGGAGACAGAATATACAGAGTAGCAGCAGTGTAAGTAAGTCATCATAAAATATCCCTAGTCGTAAAAATTGAAGTACCAGAGTTCATTGGCTTAGTAGAGTTGATGGTTATCACGGCATGTGAGTAAAATCTTATTACAGCCGATAATATCGAGGGCGAGACGCTGATCGATCGTAAAGAAATTGTTAAATCAAAGGGAATACGCTCGCACTGTGTCACAACATTGCAGGAAGTGAAATCCAAATTTAGGGAATTTATTATTAAATTTCATATAGTACCGCAAGATTTTTCCATTGCAAAAGATAGAATATTAGACACTAATTTTCTAAAGGAGAATTGTATTGATATTTTATATTCAGATGCATGTTTGAGGTGGAACGGAGATAGTCTGCCGTTCTCTCAACCGGAGACTATACACACACCCGCGAGAATGCAGCAAGGATTTTACGTAAGAGTCAGTAATCTGGAGATTAAATATGGATATGTACTACGGGTAGAGTTAAGCCCAGGATTGTATTTAGGTAAGGCCTTAGTAGCCGTACGCGATGGTGAAGCGTATTTATATATTTATAATGTCTTAGGGATAGACATTGACGTGGTGGTTCCTATTGTAAAGCTTATAGAGGTAGAAATCGATGATAATTTAAGGGGTAAAGAGTGCGTAAATGTGGCAGCAATAAAAATTGATGACTCGGATAGAGCGGGAAAAATTTTAAATCTTATGAAATTAGATAAATTGAATGCAGAAGAATTGGAAAGCGTCAAGTGTCATGTAAGGAAGAACGCGGATCGATATCATCTGCCGGGACATGAGTTCGGGTACACTGATGTACTAGAGCATAGGATACACACAACTGATGATGTGCCTATAACTACAAAGCAATATAGATATCCACCAGGATTAAAAGATGAAATCAATAGACAGGTTCAAGATTCAATAGATAATGAGATTATACATCCTTCATATGTACCCTACAATACACCCTTATGGATTGTTCCAAAAAAACCAGATGCTAATGGAAATAAGCGTTGGCGTATGGTGAACCCACCACAGAAAGACTCTGAGAATCAGAGTGATATTAAAGATTTTGATGATAAAGACTTTCGTCCAGAAGGGAGGCGTAAATTAGTATTTTCCAAAAGGAAAGAAAAACCTGTTGAACGATTCGAATCCAGTGAAGATTCTAGTGATAGCGACGTACCAGAAAAAGAGAAAGTTGCTGAATCAAGAAATGATTCTGGTCAAGCTGTATCACAAAATCAAGATACGGACATTAAAGACATTTTTGAAGAAAGAGATCAAGATGTAGAAAGCCGAGAAAAGCTTGATTTTGAAAAAGTACGCTCTGAGAAAGAACGAGAGATAATTAAAACCAGAGATCAAATTTACATGTGTAAAGCAAATGATTTATATTTCATAGATGAAAACGGTAAACCATGTGATGATGGGTCAAAAAGATTGAAAGAAAAACAATGATTTCCGAATTGTGGGAAATGTAGACCTGAAATAATTATAGTGAAGAAGATAGATAAGAGAGTCCGCGTGGCGGTAGTGTTAGCAACAGGTGGCGGATTGATAAAGTGGATACGAGATGCGCTAAGGGATGCTCTGCAGAGACTAAAATTGAGCTTCGTCGCTGTCGCAAAGACCGAAAAAATCAATACTTATACTTAGCGGAATGTATGCAAACGGGTGGAAATAAGCATTGCTGATACAAAAACAAAATTGTGTATGTGTCTAAGAAGAGTAAGATATGTACCAAGGAATGAAAGAGAAGTCATAATGCAAGAAGCACACGCTCAGTCGATTGGAGGTCACAAAGGAGTGACGAAGACTCACCAGCGTATCAGACTGAGATATTATTGGAAAAAGATGAAAAATGATATACAAAATTTTATTAACAATTTTTCATCCTGTCAAATAAATAAGTTAAAATAAAAAAAGTGTAAATAACCAATGAAAAATACAGATACACCACAAGCAGTATTTGATAAGGTGTGTATGGACGTGGCCGGACTATTGCCAAGGTCAAGCAAAGGTAACACACATATTTTAACAATACAAGACCAGCTAAGTAAACTCTTAGTTGCAGCACCATTAAGGAAGACGACGTCAGAAGATGTTGCCACTGCATTGATGAAGCGATTCATATGTGTACATAGGGCACCAAAGTATATATTGACTGATCAAGGTGCAAATTCAACCGGTCAAGTAATAAAAAAATTAGCTAAAGTGTTCAGAATTACTAGGTATAAGACGACAGCGTTCTATCCACAATCGAATGGATTACTCGAAAGGTCCTACCATACACTAGTAAAATATCGCAAACAATTTGTTAACAGAGAAAGAGATGACTGGGATAATCGGTTGGAATTAGCTACATTTCCATATAATACTCCAATACATGGAGGGACTCAACATCAACCATTTGAGTTAGTTTTTGGAAGACCAGCGAGATTGCCGTCATGTGAAGAAGAGGAGGAAGGCGATGAAGAATAAAACACAGGACATTTAATTAATTTGAAGACGGTAATGCACAACTTAGCGGTGCAAGCACGAGAAAACGTATATAAAGCTAAAGAGAAATCGAAAAGATATTATAATACGAGGGTAAATTACATACAATTTAATGTGAATAAATATGTTTTATCAGAGAAAGGAAAAAGGACAGGGAAATAAGAGACACTGCATGAAAGACCATATAATATAATTGAAGTAATCCCTGATGGCAATATTAAAATTTCACAGCATGGTAAATTCAAAGTAGTTCATCCGTATAAACTGATACATGCAACGATAAGCAGTAATAAAGATAAATAAATATGTATGAAGTACCATGAAATTTTTCCTTTTTTTGTCATAGAATGAAATTACATGGTGAGGTTGTGGTTCATATCACCGTCTTTTACGGAAAAAAGAGGAAACCAATAATGAAAGAGATAGCAGTGGTATCAGTAGATGAAACAATGATTGAACATTAGATAGTAGGACCACCTTATGATTATTATGATTTAGAACCAGAAGAGATGGACATGTGTTTATTAAAAGAAGCACTAATAGGACTGAGATAGAATCATCCTGGATTGGGTGGTCCAGTGGCTTATGAAAAATTGAATACAATAGTACGAGAGGCTTCAGTGGTTTATATAAAGAATGAAGAAGTGGCATCAATCATTAAATATTACACAAGAAAGAATACTACAAGGATCTTATCTTATATAAGTGAAATTAAGTCTGGAGTAAGGTGTGCACATCTTACGCAGACACCGCTTAGTAGAGAGTGCGCGTTAGATGCAGCGATTCCTATTGCCAGAAGTATGGAAACAGATGAAGGCTTGCGAGAAGATGTATTTGAAGAGACCGAGTATATGGAAATGAAACCCTTGAAAGAATTTAGAGCAGCTAGTTTGGTAAGAAGAGCTAGTAATGAATCCAGTGAGAGAAAACCACTACTAAAATAGGGTTGATTTCTGAGCGCAAGAACGTTACTTACGTGGATGGTATTGACAATGATGGTACCAGTTCAAGCCATGGTAGAGTATGATTGTACAGGTAAACAAATGAATGTAACCACAAGATCTTTATTGGAAATAGAAGAGTGTAACGTGACAATTCCAGAAATGAAAGTTTCAAAAGTAAAAATCAATTCATCACAGCACAGTGATTTTAAAAAAGTAAAAGTAATTTAGTGTAAAATAGTGATTGATAGACGCGTGAGACATTGTAGGATGCATTCGCATAGCTCAGTAGTAGGAAGTGGAGATTTCCAATACATTCAAGAAGTAGGACATGAGGGATGTCATCGAATACATATAAAAAGGAGCGTGCATCTCAGTCACCCAGTTGTAATAGTGGGGATACCAATCAATGGCACCTATAGTAGCAGTGTCACGTCAGCTGGAAAAAGTGATAGCGATGGGGAATGTACTGGTACCCATTATGCAGATCGATATGGAGCCTGGAGTGGAGTAGTAGTAATTGGATGTGCAATGATAGAATAAAGTTACTATTACGCAGATGTGAACTTAGAAACGAATCAAATCAAGCTGAGGTCGGGGATAACACGTAAGTTTACAGATACGAGTTGTATAGATAAAGAAGGAGGACCGACGTTATGGAATGTTATATTGGAGGGGAAATGTCACGAGGCACGATATGATACTTTCTACCAAGGATACCAGCGAAAAAAGGTGAAGGGATCAATAATGGAATTCATGAGGTAATATACACTGTGACAACCGATGAATATGCATTTGCTTTGTTACAGTAAGGACGACACACGATTTGTGGTTATAATTTGATACGAACAGAACATCCAAAATTATTTGTTATTGAAGAAGTAGATGGAATGCCATTTGTTCGAAAACCATTGTTACCTACAAATATGGATATTTATTATTATACGAATTCAAAATTTGTGGGTGTAGAAAGGCACATAGGTAAGCAGAAGACTAATTTACATTACAATCTTTTAAAACAAAAATGTGAATCAGAAATGAAAATACTAAGAAATCAATTAACTTTAGCCATTACGACACCCGATCAATTTGCTTATTTGTTAATGAAAGAACCAGGACATATGGCAGTTATGGCAGGAGAAGTAGTGCATATGATACAGTGTGTTGGAGTTAAGGTACAATAAAGAAGAGTGAGTAATCGTTATCAACAGCTTCCAGTGAGGAAAGTCAGAAAAATAGAGACAGATGCTTTTTCTTACACCGAGAATGAATATGATAGTGCAGCAGAAAACTCAAGTAGATTGTGATCAAGTAATACCTCTAACGTATAATATCTTAGGGTCATGGTTTGAAATTATGGGGACAGCAGTGGAAACATCTCCACTAGTAAAGCTAAAACCATTTTTAAATCAAACATGGGAGCATAGAAGTCCACGGCGCTAAGTAGCTAATAGGATTTACAGCAGTGAAGATTTGAAAAAATTTAGCCAACACATCATGTTTCCGGCAGAGAGACCAGCAGTATTGAACTCAGTAGCACGGATGTTAGTCGGACAGGATGCTTAAATGAAAGGTTTAAGTATCGCAGGAATGTTAGATGAAAAATCATTGAAGAAAATAGCAGATAGAACATGGAATTATGTACGGGAATCATTTTTATCCTTTGGAACAGCGAGTACAGGTATACTAGGCTTTGTGATGATATTAAGACTAATTAAATTATTAGTTGACACCGTTGGTCAATACACTGGGGTGGAGCTGTATGGGATTGAGTGATTAAGTTATTAATTCGTCTATGGAAGTGACCAAAGGGAGGAGAAGAAGCAACAATTGATGTTGAGACGAGAGTAGAAGCACCTGAAGAAACTAGAAGCAGGGATAAATGACCTGAACCTAGACCACGTGAGACTGAAGTGATTAGTATGATAAAGAATCAATCTCCTTATCTCTCATGTTTTAAAGAATTACTTAATGTGTCGCATATGTAGAGCATATAAAGAGAAAAAAAAGAAAAAAAAAATTTCATGTGTATCTTTTGAAAAGGACTTATGATTAGGAAATATGCTATGGATAATTATTTGCATTTGTTGTAGGATGTATACGAAAGAGGTCTACCTATTAATTGACATAGTTATGATAACTAGTGCACTAAAAATAGAAAAATTTAAAAACCCCGTTGGCATATATTATGAACCAGTTAAAAAGATATTTTTTACGGAAGGAAAGTAGAGAGTAATTGGGACAATTAAAATGGCAGATATTAGATTCACTCAACCTTATTCGACGTATGAGAAGGAAGAATTATTGAAGGATTGTGTCACACGTTTGGGACAGGAAAATTGTCTGCTGATAATAAAAATGGATACCCTATATCTTCTAGATGACCAAGTTAAAAGGCAACGGGGAGCCATAGGAGAAATAGCAGTTAATTAAGAACCAACAAATTATGGGTTAATATCACATGCGCAAGACATTCGAGCAATGCAGCGTCAGACTGAGAAAGAAATTACACGAGAGGCAGAGGGTGTAGGGAAGCTAACTAGTATTTTAAAAGGGATACAGAGACATTACTTTGAACCCCAAAGTTATGCTAACCAAAGCCTAATGGAGGCACTATCGAGTGACAAAATAGGGAAAGTTGATTTAGCAGTAAGATATGATGACCGGATCAATAAGGTAATAAAATATTAAGCTATGGATGGAATCTTACCAACAGATTTTGCGGATTTTACTAAAATTGTAAAGTTTTGGGAAGCTGAAGAGCTAAAACAAGAAGTAGGAAGATTAAATAGATATAATGTAAAAGAGATTTTAAATAAAGTAAAAATAAATTTACACTCAGACGTGACGGCGGAAAGAACTGTAATGATTCTGACCTTCGATCTTCTACGACTACATGTTAATAAATATTTTATGTATAGACTGCATGGATATCCTTTGATAGTGCGAGTAACCAAGGTAATTACTATTCAACCAAAGAACAAATTTTTAATCCTATCAGAAGAACAAGATTGGTTTGCTTCAGCATCAAATAGAGAGCTCAATAATTATAAAGGAGATAGAGATTATCAAATTTGTAAATAAAGTTATCCTTTGCATAGGACTACGGAAGCCACGGAGTGTGAGGTTAAAATTATGATGGAGTCAAGGGACTAAGTATTGTCTGACTGTTTTATAACCAGGGGGGATGACAAGTTCATTTAGATAGTTTACCAGTAGAAAATGGATGGTTATACTCAGCACCGAGGAATATAAGAATAGAAACAATCACAAATAAACGGCTAAACCTAGGAAAGATTGAAGGGGCTGCATTAATTGATACAAAAGAAAATTATCAAATTAAGATAGGAAGAAGTATGTGGGTCATCGGAGAAAAGAAAATAACACAAGATATAGTGCTAACAATTGATGTTAAGAAAACGTATGAAGAAGAATTAGCAGGAGACAATAAAACTGCGAATCTTAGAGGAAGACGAGTAGTTGACCTACAGGCATTCGAGAGGATGGCTATTAAATCAAGGCGGGAATCAAGAGAGATGCAAGATATTGAAACAAGATTTTATGCCTGCGTTCCTATAGTAATTTTCATCAATTTGGCTTTGTGTTTTCTAGTAACGATTTATGCGACATGTTTATGCCGAATTAGATGTACAAGGATAGCAAGGAATAAAGTGGAATGTCAAGTGAAGGTTGAGAAAATAGTGGAAGAGAAGCATATGTTATCAAAAGAGGGGGTAAAAGCTAGATATACTCAAACATTGCCAAGGAGCCCTCACAGTTCTGAAGAATATGTCGTGAATAGAACTTTTCTTTAAGTATTTGAAGTGTCCTACCAAATATGTCAGTAAAACTTAGCGATATGTACGTGTTCCGAATGACTCAGAAAATAATAAAACTGTCATTCATAAATAGTTATTTAAAAGAAGTTTTACACGGCAGAATATTCAGAAATTGAATAAAATGTTATGTCATTTATGAAATTTAGTCATTCTCTTTTAATTTCGATGTACTCTGGTTAAACAATCCCATAGAAACCGATAAGAAAAAAATCTATGAGAATGAATCCGAAAAATGCATCAGGAATTGAACTTGTTTTATGAGAATCTAAAAGGAAATTTCTTAAAAGGATATGATATGAGTAATTCACGTGGATATTGATTTTTAGCTACTCAAGGCACATTATCACATCAAACAACAGATAGTTCTAAAGAACAAGTTAATAAGTAGTATAATAAATGATTACTCACGTTGGATTTTTCTGCGGACACCCAATAGTTATTTATTAACTGTGATAAATATGATGACAGATAAATTCCAAGTTACAAGATTTTGAATAATAATTACTAATTATTCAAGTTCACTCTACATTCATAGTAACAATAAGTAAGAATAGCCGAGAGAGTCTGAGCAGGGCTTCGACCAGCAAGGGTTGGTTCTTGATACCAGACTACGCTCTTGGCCCGTTTTTGCACGCCTTTTATACAGGCTTTTTCACTTCTTCTTCGCCCTATTTTGGTGTTCCCCTGCAACCCTCTTTTTTTGCTATCCACGCATTTCTCCTAGCCCCCTGAATCAGGACACCCTTTCGTGGTCACCGTTGCTGCCCATACGCCACCTTTCTTAGACGCCAACGCTTTTTCAGTTCTCACGCTCTTACTGTGTTTTTGTATCAGAAAAGTCTCAGTTCCTAGTATATATCTGAAATCGCTATTAGAAACACACCACGACTGGATTACTTAGCAAAATTCTTTTTAAAGATATCAGACAATATGTGGTTCTGGCGGATTCCAAACATTGTTTGCATAAAGAACAATCCGAAAATATTGGATTTTCTCACAACCGTGATGTGGTGCCGTTTATTTACAAATATCGAATGATGTCTGTTTTTTGCGGTGTGTAATTCAACTCATTGGGGATGTAATCGCATGGAGGGGTCATAAGCAGTTATTTGTCACTTTATCGACTTGTCAGGCGGAATATTTAGCAATGAGCGATGCATCCCAAGAGTTGATCTCTCTAGACAAGGAAATTAGATATGTAAAAGAAAAAAACTATTTCCTGCGATTATATGATGTGTCAATAAATCAACCGGGACAGCACGAAAAAGGATGGACCCTATACGCTTAAGGTGTTTGATGGAAATTTCGAAGAAATCAATAAAAGTTCATTCGAAAGAGGAAAGATTGCACTCTTATGGAAATATTCAGCAGATATGAATATTTTTCCACACGTACTCTTGATATTTCGTTTAAAAAATTTATTTGAATTCCAAAACTGCGTATCTTTGAATTTTACAAATTACAACAAATAATTAATTGACTTTACTCATCAGAAGAACACTGTCATACATTTTAAAAGTTTTGATAAGTTACAATACAGTAATACACTATTGATTCAATTTTTTTTTATTTGTCATTAAGTGTTTTTTGAGAACAATGGTTCCGTCGATATTCTATATTTTTTCACGTACTTAATTTCATTTGACGAGTTATTTAATTGAATATTATCGTAAGATGTATTACCCCAAATGAATAATTAATAATTGCTTCCTCTATTTCGTAACTGCTTTTCTAAATTAAGATCGCAAAGTTGAAAGAAAAACTGCCATAGTAGTTGCATTCAATTAGCGTTTATTTTTCTACAACAAAATATCTCGATCCTGTTGATTTACCAATTCATCGATAAGTTATAAAAATTTACAGATTTCGAGTAATTATTTTCATGGTACTTCATAGAAAAAGTAGACACCTTTGAACATGAAAAAAAATACAATGAATCTTGGATGTGGGACGAAAACAATTAAATAATATTTAATGATAAACGCGCTTTATAATAAGAAAAACAAAGTCTGATAAAATTTAACCTCTGTGATTAATTACTTTGTTGAAGGATATACTTACACAATATGCGAGAGGTCTAATGTTTTTTCTGGTTCATCGGGAAATCGAGGAATGTTATTTTTCCCTCTTTCTGGCATACATTTGAAACTCTTCCGTAATGAATGACCAATTTGTCGACTTGGAGATTTCTGAAAATTGTTGAAAACATTTTTGTATCTTCGATACGATGAAGAATTGTAAGTGATAGATCAAATTCAGCGTATAGATGATTCGTTTTTTGATATTTGACAAAAAACTTACAAAATAACTGTACTCTTTAGTCTCATGATCATTGCTGTGGCCTCCAGAAATGTTTCCTCTCCAAAAACAATCTTGGCATAGTTGATAAGAATAGCATTTCTGACATCGATACCGGAATCCAGTGAAGTTTGATATGTGACACGAATCACACGTCACGTAGTGGATGACTGCAATAAATACGTGCACTATAAGAGTTAAATTCATTCATTATAAAAACTTAGGACTGTATTAAGCTCATAAAGAAACCTCGCGAGGTGACCCTCAGCGATTTAGTTGCGGCTTAACTATAATAATCTGCATAAAACCGATAAAACACGTATTTTTTTTTTTTCGCTAACAAACGCTTCAAAGGTGTTAAAAATACCGTTAAGTTTGTACCTAAAAATGATGGTTTGCGATTTATGCAGTTTATCTTTCGGACCTGATACATCTGAAAGCATATTGTAGAGTCAGTTAGATTCGAGCGTTGTCACAGAAAGTAACATATTTATGTAATCTATAAATATATTATAATATTCTTCAAAATTTATCAAAATACTTCCAGGTTTTTAACTTTCACTGCTTGTACTGATTCTACGTCAGTTAAATAATTATGTCACTTTCGCTAGATAAAACTGAAATTTAAACCCCTCAATGACATTAATTACCTTTAAAAATATTTCAAATAATGCGAATTCCAGAAAAACCTCTTAATGGAGCTGAAATACAATTGGAGAATCATTTTAAATAAATATTAAGAAATAAAAAGGATGAGTATGACGTAGTGAAAAAGATGGAAGAGGATTCGTTATATTTTGAAGAACCAAATAAGGACGGGGAGCCAGAGACTATAGAAGATGATGAGTATGCATCTGCAATCAACAAACCGAAAGCGCCTGAAGGCGCATGTACTGCTGATAAAGAGGGCTTGAGTCATGACTATAAGTTGCGAGCAGTTGAGTTTTGGTCGAGCGGGATGAAAAAAAGTTCAAATACAGATACTGTCAAAAACAGATTCTAAAAAGTACAATTTGTTGTGTCCCATAAAGGAGAAATAGGTCTGATCACACTCTGTCTGTGCTGACACGACAAACATCTTATTATGAATTCTTTATAACAAATTCACATTGTTATAAACAAATTATAATTGTTGAGGGTTGAATCTCGTCATAAATTATATTATTTTGTTAGAAACATCTAAATTCACGTGATATATGTATTAAATATACGATAAATACAATTTTCGATTGTTTATAACAAATTTGTATTGTTATAGGCAATAAATAATTGTTGAAACACGAATTTAGTTGTGAGCAATAATGTTCAGTCAATATCGAGTTGATTTTCGAATAAAATCGTTATTCTTTTGATTAAAAGTATTTCAAATAGTCAATCTGTTCATTCACTCATTATTAGTTTTTTTTAAAAAAAAAAAAAAAAAAACGGCTTAACTGAATTTGTTTAAATTCCCTTCAGATCTTCTTCATAACAATATCTTTCAAATAAATTTTGGTTGAAGTTGATATCTCAAAATCTGATTGAGATATCGAGAACGAAAAAAATGCTGACATACGTACGTGCACACACACATTATTTTAGAAGTTGGTCAGTATACTTGCAAACATCTTAAAACGTGGAGATATGATGAAAGTTCACATTTTGTCAATCGACCCAATTTGAATAACTCCCTAATGGGAAGGTAATAATCAATGTCTTAGTGAACAAGTATAAAACATAGAATGTGAAAAAAACAGCCAGGTAGAAAAGGTAAAGCATATTGAGAAAAAAAACAAAGAGAGAATTAGGGGAGAGATTGTACTTAATTTTCTTTAAAAATTTTATTGATCCTCAAGGACTAGGAACCAAGGCGAAATGGCGGAATACGGGGAAAACGAAAATTCACGGATAGTTACCATAGAGACTGGGTCCTATAAAAGTTCGCGCAAATTTGCACAGAGTGTAACTTTAAGTCTCATCTATTACCTACGATACTTGATGAAAGCCTGCTACCTGAAACTTTTGTTACTCAGAATACCAGTCTATTTCATACTGAATACTGGCAGCTTTCATATGATGAAGGTATTTTCGAAGAATCGTACTCAATATTTATTGACCGATAAACAAGTATGTAATTGGTGTCAGCAAATTGAAACCAATAAGAGTAGTTAATTTAACATTATTTGTTGTATGATTTGGCCTGCTTAATATTTTATGTAGACCTGTTAGTAGTTAAATGTCGTTTTGACTTTTGTTATATTATTCAAACCTATGTTTACTTCAACCTCCCTAATCATCATTAAATGAAGCGAGATCTCCGCTTCCATAAAAGTGAGTAAAGTTCTTTTACTGTATTTGAACTAATAGACCGGTATCCAGTTACGCGACGTAACATACAAATGGTGCTAAACGCCTGATCTGTCCCGGTGAACATGCTTCTAAGGACTGTAAAAGTAACGTTAAAAATACTTCAATTGTTTCTATGATAATGATCGCTCTAACAAGAGTAGATATGTGGATCATGTGGCATCTGACACAACTAAATGTGAATATCTTAAATGTAAGTTCAATAAACTTATTAGCGCGATTAAATATCCAGCTGCTCCTGTCATTTCAATGTTTTTTGGTAACACAGGAAACGATATTATACCGATGGTTTGTTTTACGGATTTTCTTGATGGCTGATAATAGTGGAATCTGTAACCTAGAGATGAGAATTCAAGACCTAACCTCGCTAAAAAAAGCTCTTGCCCAAAAGCACTCGCTTATTATGCATATAAATGTTAAGAGCTTAAATTCGAACTTCGTTCAGTTGGAAATTTTCGTCGACAGTCTACTGATTAAGCCTGATATTGGAGTGTGTATTGAAACTTAGAATATTTCTCATCAGAAATTTCTTAATGCGAATAATTTTATTATCCATTATAATGACGGCCATGTGAACAGAGTGAATAGTGTAGTTTTAACCTTTAACAAGGATAAAACATAGGCTGAAGTGACTTATACTATACGGCTCAATAGGCTGGACTCCTGGCTTAAGTTTAACTAAATATCGCTAATTACTAACAAAACGATTTTTATGGCTTTTGGTTGTTACTGTGACAGCATTTCAACTAGGGTAAGGTCGCATGTTAGTGATAAGGAAATAAATAGAATTGAACATTGTAAATATTTAGGTGTTCACTTTGATTGTTACATGAGATGTAACTATCATGTCAAAGGAATAATAAAAAAAACCAGATACTTGAATTTTGTTCTACATGAATTATCTGAAACGCTTGATCCTAAGGCTCTAGAAGTGATTTATCAATCGTTATTAGAGAGTATTATCAATTATGGTCTTTTTTGCGTGGGGAGGTGCTTACGATTGTGCATTGAAACCACTTAAGTTCTTATTAAATGGACTGATGAAGAAGATAAAGATCCAATTAGTCATGAGCATTGATAAATCATTTATTTCAGCTCTATACTTTACCATTATGATATGTGAGTCGATATACAGTGAGCGTTCACCCACATGCGTGTACAGCTAGGGGAATTCTCCCACACTTTTTCAAAGAACCCTTTTCAACTGACCTCAACGGCAGGTATCAATGTTGTCAAGAGTGATTATTACATTTTCTGCTGCCGTTGTCACTGCATTAGCCACGGTAGTTTGATGTGTTGCATTTAAATCTATATTAGCTCTCGTAAGTATGAACTCATATATACAATTGACAATGACTTGTTTATAATCCTCAGCAAATCCGGATAATAATTTTAATAGTATGCTGACATCAAAATTTCCATCAGAATCACACAGCTTTTTATTGTCATGTATCATTGCGCTGTTTTCCAAAGAATATCCTTGCTCTAGTCTAAATGATGGAAATCCTTTCATGAGTGTTGTAATACCAACATTTTTACTGCGATCAATTTCAACTTCATTTCTTTAAATAAAAAACAGACAAACATTGTCACAAGTGAAGATCTGTTTGATGTAGCGCTACCATCTTCTTTTGTAAATTTACCAATAATATGAATTGAACTTCCGCTTGGTAAAATACATAAATCTTGATGTTGTACAACTATACGTATCTCATCATTGTTCTTATATAATGATGAGCCATGTGGTTGGTGTGCGTGAATCTCGTAATAAGATGAAAATTCGTCTTGAACGATTCTTTTATTGATTTTCAACGCCGTCGCCTCCATGGTATCATGCATAAAAGACTGAATTTAAATTTAGTAACTTTTAATTCAGTTTTAAACCAAGACTTTTTAGTAGCTTAATGTTCTAAGGAGTCAGTTGTTTTACTGTTTTTCTCTTCTTTGTCTTCTACCGCTGAGATGTTACTTATTTGATTGTCTTCCTTAGACTGTGTAGATTTGTGCATGGTTGCGAGTTATTATAACTTTGGTCTTCCAGAAGACCCCCATAAACTATCACCATTATACGCTCTTCAAATGTTATCTCATAGTAATTGATTCAGATCTATTGTCAATTATGCACCCATCTTTATCTATGAATTTTATTTGTAAGTTTGAGTATTTCTCATACGGTGACTAGTAGATAAATGACTTTTGATGGCGATTTAATTATTTTATATTCAGGTGGAACAGATAGAAAGAATGTATGAATTGTATGAGCAAATGGATGATTTTTGTATGCACCGCTTGTAATATTACATTCGACACATATCGCATTGATGCTCAATGTAGTTAGTGGTTTTTTCTCTCTATAGGGTTTATTTCGATGATAAATTCTTTTTTTAAAACCCAAAAAATTCCCCAATAGAATTTTCAGAAGTAGAATCAATATCTGACTTTTCACTAAAAATTTCCGTCACCAGTGTAATTTTTTTTAACTCCTAAAGAAACATCCAATTCCTCATCTGGCTCCAACAGATACATCATAATATCTTTAAGATCATGACTACCAGTTGAAATTGTAATTATGCGCCATTCTCCATTTATTGTATATTGAAATCGATTTCGACCCTCATAGATATTAGGAATTGAATGAAATGTGAGTAAATCAACGAGTCCAAGAACGTAATTTTCTGTAGGTGATAATTCAACTGTTGGGAAGTATGGAACCTCAAGTAATGATGAATTTCCAGTGAGTGTCAATATCAGAGAGTCACCCATGATGTTTACTGTTTAACGATCAATGTTGAAATAATGTATACTTTCTCTCCACTTCATATTTATAACTGATCATTTGAAAATTTAAGACACAAATGCCTACAATTACTGGTATGATAATCTTGATATTTTTTATGATTATACAATATATGGTCAGTACTGAAATAAATTAGAAGTTCTCGAGGTGGCTTTAAATCACCAAAGCTATCAAAGAATACAATTTTTCTTTCTCTTTTTTTAAGTACAACTCAATGAGTTTTAAGTCTATCTTTATTGTCTAAATTAATTATTGCTGATTTATTTTTCCAACGTCCTGATAATGGTAAATCATTTCTCATAATAACATCTCGAAAATATAGTATTTTATTAAATCTAAGTTAGTTAGTGCTCGTTTTGGTAATTTTCTCAAAAATTTTTTTTAAGCCCGTTCCCAATTTATATGGCTTTAGATATGCTCTTTTACCTGCTTTATATGGATTCAGATAGGCGCCTTTACCCATGGCTATAGCCTCCATTCTTCCATTATGACGTTTGAGTTCATTTAACTGTTTGTTTGATGCTTTAGTGCTATTGACAGCTTTAACGATTCCAGCAGCATCCTCTGCTGAGGCACCTGTAACACTTAATCCCGCTAACAACGAAAGCAGTGGCAACATACCACCAGATCTTTTCGTGAAAGGTAGACGACGTTTACGCTGTGAGGTTTTCGTTTTCTGTATTTGTTTCCCTCTCATCTCGCATGGTCTAACTCCCTTTTTCTTTAAACCGATACCAAATTTTGTTTTGAGTTTCATAGCATTTACAATACCCCAAGCGGCTATTTTTTAACCTAAACTCGCGTCTCTAGCAAGTATATGTTGCCACGCTTTTTCAGAGAGTATTTTATCTGCCGAATGCATCTCTAATAGATTATCTCTATTCTGAGAATATGCCATGTCATGTGCTCGACAAGCAGTGTCCAATGGATTGATTCCATGATCACCTCTAGCCAATCTTTGCTGTAATTTTGTACCCGGCCCACGAAATTGATATTCGGAAATATGTTATTCTACGGGAAAACTGTTGATAACTTTATTTAAAAGTCCTGCTTCGGGTATAGATGTTTTTCTCTTAGCAGTCATTATCCAACTGAATAAAAGCTATAAAAGTACCGATATTTAAATCTTCATGCTTAGTCATCATCGAGATAGAGTTTAAATCGTAAGATTCGAAATTATCTGTGGGAAATTTTGATAAAATTCTACTAATGGGAAGAAAATACAAAGACTAGACGTCATGGTGAATTGTTACCAAAGACTATACGCTCAGTTATTTGTGGGCCATCTATTTCTGGGAGAACAAATGCATTGCTAGCTTTAATCACTCGTCCAAATAGATTGAGATTCAGAAATACTCATCTGTATTCGAAATCATTAAATGAGCCTAAATATAAATACTTGGAAAAACTACTCGCGCCAATTGATGGTGCTGGTTTTTTTCCCTTCAATGATAATGAACAAGTCGTAGAAACAGATAAAGCTAGACCTAATTCTATTATGATATATGACGATATAGCCTGTGAAAAACAGAATAATGTTAGAGCATATTTTTGTATGGGTTATCACAGAGATGTCGATAGTTTCTATCTTTGTCAATCTTATGTGAGAATCCCAAAACATTTGATACAGGATAGTGTGAAATTTCCCATTTTCTTCCAAAAAAATGAAATGAATGTATGACACATACATAATGATCATGTTAATACAGATATGACATTCCAACAATTTAAAGATTTGTGTACTTCATGTTGGAATAAAAATAATTACAGTTTTCTCGTTATCGATAAAGACATCGAAATCAATAATACATGATATAGAAGAGGTTTTGATTGTTCCGTATGTATAAATTAAAGGTTTTATTCTCAAAAATATACATTTGTAAATAATTGTTTGTCAACTCAACATCATCAATATGCGTGAATTGAGTGGGCAACTGGAGGAGGCAGTCAATGTCTCGGAAAGCTTGACAAAAGTCAGTGATGTTATGCGTCGAAAACATGAAATGATTAAGCATGAAAAGAATGATAGAGAATATTTATTAAATGAATATTTAAACCAGTTCTAACACCATAACGTCAACTTATGAAGGAAAAGAAAAACTCTTCTCATTTATTATTATTGAATGATGATAATGCTGTAAATACATTTATGAATAAAAAACAATATGCTGCTTTGAGGAAAAGAAAATTCAATCATCAGAAGGCAGATGTTTTCTCTATTTATAATGATAATAGGAAGAAAAAGAAACATAAAGAGATTAATCAAGATACAGATGTTAGAGCAATATTGGATGAAATTCTCATTGCTGATCGAGTTTATAGGGCTACACCTGGTCTACTTGAATTGTAATTTAAAAAATTACCCAACCAATTTGTTGTTTTTGAGACAGATGGAAGAATTTATAGTAAAATTGCTCAATATTCAAACTTAACTCGGAATAATTATGACCCAAATCAAGAATTGAGAACTGATTATAGCAGAAAATAAAATGTGTATGTTGCAAATTATGTTGGTTGTGGATTATCAACCAAAATGAAGGAATTTTGACCACAATTCAAAGTGTCTATACTACATCAAGCAACAAACTTCACTTATTGGGATGATCCTAATGAACTTGTTGATACATTACGATTACTCATGAGCTCTCACAATACAGGGAATAGTGCGAATTTAAATAAAACAGTTCCAATCATCGAAGAGCTTAAAGAAACAAATATAATGGAGAAAAAATTTTACTCAAAATTTACCCAAAATTTACTGAAAAAAATTGTTCGAACAGAAATTTTACTCCAAAAATTTTTCAAGCTATTTAAATCCAGAGAATAACTATGGATTCATCAGTTGTCTTGAAACTATCAATCTGTTCACGTCAATCTGTGAAATGAGTATCAATCGCCTCGGCCAACATTGGGCTCCTAGTCATAATCAACTTAAAGGTCCTCCAGAGATTGGTTCCAAATTAGCTAGTGATAATAATTATGATATCGATGGTAAAAGTTCTGTAATATTGGTGATGCTGTAGATTCAAGTAACGTTGTTTCATTAAAAATTTTAAATGATACTTTTTATGAGTTGAAAAAGCAAAAAATATGTCTAAGCACACTTTGTCTGTGCTTACACGACGAACTTCTCATTATCAATTCTTTATTACAGATTTTCATTATTGTAAAAAATGTACAACTTTTAAAAGTCATATTCCTTCATTAATAATATTATCTTTTCGAAAGAATTCGAATTAGTGCGAATTTCGCATTAGTTAAATGATAAATACAATTTTCAATCATTTATTACAAATCAACATTGTTATAATTCTAATAAATTCGCCAATACTAACTGATGATAATCAATTTGATATTGATGATAAACGATTGTGTAATGTGGCTGATCCTATTGGCTTAAATGATGCAGCGACATTGAACTGTGTTAATGATATTGTGCATCAAGAATTTAGAAATTTTCATAAAATAGTGCTGGCGGATATGAATAAAGCAAAAGATTCATTCCATGATAAAATATCATGAATGAAAGAAACTATATCTACTTTGAGAAAGCGGATAAATGACATAGAAGATCCAGAATCAAGTGAAATATCATTATTATTATTAAACAAACTGTATCTACTTCAGACAATAAGTTGGATAATCTGGAGCGAAGATTATTCGCAGCAAGAAATAATGCGGAATCTGAATTTTTTAAATTTGATGCCATTACTAATTTAATGAAATCACAATTCATAAAATTCATGTGTGGGGGCTTGATGAAACGTGGCAAGCAGACTTAGTTGATTCAACTGCCTATTCATTCTTGAACAATGAATACAAATATCTACAATTAATTATTTATATTTTTCCAAAATATGCATAGGCTGTACCTTTGAAGACAAAAAATTGTAAAGATGTGTCAGCTGCTATGAAATCGGTGCTTATTGAGGAACGAGTACTACAAAAATTACATGGAGATAAATACAAAGAATTTTATAATAAAGAATTTCAAACACTTATGAAACAATCCAAAATAGAAATATATTTGACATTTACAAATCTAAAAGCATCTATTTGTAAACAATTCAATCGCACCTTGAAAAATAAAATGTGGAAACAAATTATCATTCGAGGCGATTACAAGTGGATTGATATTTCACCAATTTAATGGAATTATACAATAATATAAAACATCGTACAATTCTGATGAAGCCGAAAGATGTAACACGCAACAATAAAAAACAACTACTTCACGATATTTATCACTAACATTTGTAAATAGTGAATAAAGGACGTATATGTAAATATAAACATGCATTTGAAAAAGGATATACACCCAATTGAACAACTAAAATTTTCACCATTAAAACCATTAAAAATACAAAACCTGTGGCATATGAAGTGATTGATTATGAAGATCAACCGACTGAGGGACGATTCTACACCAAGGAATTATTGAAAGTCCAGTATCCGAATGTCTACCTTGTTGAAAAAGTGTTGAAAAAGCAGAAAAATAAAGCCTATGTTAAATGGTTAGGATTTGATAAATCGCATAATAGTTAGATCGATACAAAAGACTCATAATTTCATGCATTTGAATAACATACAATATGTAACATTAAATGCTCTTAATAATTAGAAATATCTATACATATTTCTTATTTGTTTTTTTCTTTTTCCTTTTTCTTATTCTTTTAGTATGATTTCGAAATTGTTATTCTCATAACCTCATGGAAGTGTATCGGTTTTCCCTTCTAGCACCATTCGCTTGTCATTCTCAGCGCTTAAAACTATTTTTGTTCGAGAAATTGTACTTACGTTATGTTTTTAACTAATCATATGATGCTCAATTCGAGATATCTTTTTATCCTCAAATAAACATTCTTTATAGTGATCAAATCTTATTGTTTTCATAACAGGTCAGTAGATAGACTTTGGAACGTCGACGGATCGTGACGTGTATGATTTGAGAGGGAAGGGTTATCCATAAAAATCTCATGGGTTTTAATGCGAGGGAGGGGCTGTATTTGAGTGATTATTCTCACATAGGTTTTGACCAGGATTTTTACCTGAAGTCGGTCAATGCTCTAGGTAGGGTCCTAGGAGGAGCCCTAGGTTGAGCCCTAAGCTGGTTATGATGAATTAAAAAGTTACATAAAAATATTATATCGAAAATTAATTGAATTTTTATGTTGTTAGTCAATTTAAAAAAATTCAAATCGATTAATAATACGAGAATTATTAGAATTCTTATGTTGAAATAATACTTTCAAAAATTTTAATATAGTTTGTTATTAGATAATTCTTCTAAGAGATAGAAAATTATAAATGTTATAAGAAGAGTGAAAACAAAATCGTTTGGAAGAGTATATTATGTTGGGAGTATATCCAACAAGGTATCAGTTGAAAATTAATCTTGAATCTGACATCATTTATTTTTATAATGGTAAACACTAAAATTATACATATTATTGATATGGACGGTTTCATAATAAATAAAATTTTTTATTGTAAAGAGATGGCTTGTATCGATGTTGAGAGTGGTAAAGAGAATTCGTGTCATTATGATATTGGATATCATATTCTTTCACCAGAAGATGAAAGGACATCAAGATTCATTACTATAATTGTTCATGGATTAACAATGGAAGATGAGTACAAAAATCCACATTATAAACAAATCGATGATTTCTTATGAGATATTGCTGAGGAGGCAAGATCACGAGAAGGAATAATTGGATATAAAGGAGGATGTTTTGAACGAGATAAATTATCATCATTGGGGATTCCTAGTTTTAACATAGAACTATTAGGATGTCCACGATTCGACATTTTGTATCAACGACTGTGGAAACAAAAACCTAATTGATTTGATATAATTGAAACATTAGATTGTCGTAGACATCATGATTAAAAACTTCGAAAAGGAGAATCAACACCTAGAGTTGCTTATTGCCCAAGAAAAGAAGTTTATTCATTTTATCAGTTTCTTATGGGAAACATTTAAAACATTTATTTTTAATCAATGAAAAGGTGTTGGTATAACGGAAAATAAGACCCTTTTCAAAGTTCATTAAAAAGTTTTTCTCATTTAGAAGCACGAGAGGGGATTAACGTTAGTTTCAGAGTGTATATAATTGGAAAATTGAATACAATAATATATCACTTGAATATTATTTCCAAACCTACAATGTCTAGTATGAATATAGAAAACTCGTTAATAGATGATAAGTTTTATGACTTATATATTAAAAACAGACTTGTATTAAATCATACTTTACATGAAAAAATTAAACATTTAATACCTGAAGTATATATTGAATTACAAAACATAAAACCTGGAATTATTGCTAGAGGATTTGCAGCATATCTATTAGAATGTACTAGAACATTTACGGATATTAATTACTGGATAATTCATCATGAATGTTCTATAAATAGTGAAGACTACAACATAAGACATACATACGTTCAAAATGGTAATATTCATAGAATTCCTCATATGAATGCATGTATGAGTGTTTTTAATTATAAAAACTTTACCATTGCAACTTATATATATAACAGTTACAAAAATAACATTTGATAAGTTGTTTATAAATAATCAAAATTTTATTGCACCATATTTTAAATTCATTGATTTAATGTTTGATAGTACATTATGAAAAAAAGGAATACTTCTATTTAGTGGATCTTATTTCAATATAAATAAAAGCAATGACCATAAATTTAAAAAACATAAACCTTATCAAAAATACTCTAAACGAATTATAAATTATGCATCACCCGAATCATCGGCCACCATGTGCTGCAGAATAGTGAGCAATATGAATTCAACAAACAATTATTCATCAGCAGAATCATCATCATTATCATTATAATAATAAATTAAATGTAATTAAAATTTTAAACAAAATTCTAAAACATTGTAAGCTTAATTTAATAAGAAATAAATGAAAACTTTTATAATGTTTTTGTTCTTATTAATTTTTAGATGTACATACATGCATTTTTTATTTGATATAAGCATAAAAATATATATTCAATCATTTCATATCAATTTACGGATTTGACCACTTAAAGGTTTATATTCAACTATTCGATCATGTAAAATTAACCAATATGCATTAGTGTTTGCAGGAAAACTTTCATTAGATTCAAATTCTAGTCGAACTACAGGTTCAGATTTAATAGATTCATTTTGTCGTAAACAATCTATTACAAAGAATGGTCCTTTTTCCAAAAACATTCCCTTATTTAAATAAGTTCTCTTAATATTTTTGCTGTAATAAGATAAACAGAAATTTGAAAACATCTCATATAAAAGTGCATATTTATTATTTACGAAATCGATATTCATCTTAGGAAATGGATAACGTTGTAAGTTTAAATAAACAGCAAAGTCATTAATTTTACAATGATCAAATTTATTTTCTCACTTTGTTAAATCATTTTTACGATTAGTTTGTAATGTAAATATAATATATTTTGGTTTCTCTAGTTGATTTATTGTCTTCACAGACCAGATGTGTTTCGTCGTTATAGGTAGCGATGGATGTTCATATAATTCCCATGATCTATAGGGTACCGATATCGATGGATCTTCACTAATGTAACTTAACATATCAACTTTTTTTTTATCAGACATTGTAACATATGCAACTAACCACTCAATTTATTCAATAGTAATTTTTACATTCTCTGCTGCTGCTCCTACAGTTTAATATATTGTATTTAAATCAGTATTAGCTCTTATGAGTATTAATCCATGTTTACAATTGACAATAACTTGTTTATAATCTTCAGCAAATCCAAATAATAATTTTAATGGTACAATAACATAAAAATTTCCATTAGAATCACATATTTTCTGATTATCAAGTACCATTCCACTGTTTTCCAAAAAATATTCTTGCTCTAGTGTAAATAATGGAAATCGTTTCGTAAGTGTTGTAATACCAACATTTTTATTGCGATCAATTTCAACTTCATTTAATTCATATCTTATTTTTTTAAATAAAAACACGCAAATATTGTTGCAAGTATAGACCCATTTGAGGTAGCACTTCCATCTTCTTTCGTGAATTTACCAGTGATATGAATTGAACATTCACTAGGTAAAAAACATAAATCTTGATGTTGTACAACGATACGTATTTCATCATTGTTTTTATATAATGA